>JAPSES010074134.1:0-10651 GCA_029822895.1 Maxillicosta whitleyi
TCCATGGACTTAAGAATCTTAAAATGCTGTCCAAATAAATGAGGGACTAATATTTATGGTGGTGGGGTGGGATGTTACACTTGGCGGAGGTCTGCGCTCTTCGAGTGCTTTTCTAGTTTAAATGGTTATGTTAGAAAAAAATGTGACAGAAGGGCTTAGATATAGCCACTTATTTTTGATTCAATTCTGATTCTCAAGGTTCCAGTTTGACTTGATATTCAATTCAATTTGACTCTATATCAGTTAATTTAGGGATATTTTATCTACAGAGCCAGTTTTGCTTGAATATGAAAGACACACTTAAATATACCCAGTGGGATTAATAAAGCATTCTGATTGTGATATTCACATCCAAATAATGCTGTTCATTTTCTATACAACCTCCTAACCACACAATCAAAATCATTAATTTGTGCATTAAAATTTACCCCAAGTCAGCTCTCATAATGTAGTGTAGAATGATAAAGAAGTACCAATAAATGTTTTCTTCTCAGTAAAAGTAAATAACGGGGTTAAACCTCAGACTTCACACAAGAAAAAGCAAAAAATTACAAATCAATCTCAGGATTATTGTGGATGGACTAGCATTACAAACACAGGTCTAAGCAGTATATCTGAATCAAGCTCTTGGGTTTACAGTGTGATGTGTAGTCGCCGTACGAATGTGTTATTATAGTGTCCAATTTGTGTCACCTGAGTGTGGGCTGAGTCTCTGTCGGTGTCTTGCAAGCTGGCTGAGCATAGTGTCTCTGTGAGCTGGATCCTCTACCCCTGCGTCCTTCAGTTCTTCATCTGTTACATTCAACAAACCCTGGAGAGGAAAAAAGGAATAAAGAAGTGTTGCTCATGAAACACTGTGACAATGTGATTAAACCATAGAACAAAAAAGAAAAGAGTTATCACACTTACACATACACTCATACACATACCTCCAGACCATAATATTCACTCTCCAGGGTCTTTGTGTACTGGGGGAGGCCGATTTGTCTCAGCCACCAAGCGATGGAGCGATTATTCATGTCTGAACAACTGAGAAGAGATAAAGCTTACATAAAAGTAAATGCACACAGGCTTGTACATGCTCTTGTGAAAAATAGTAAGAAAAGCAAATAAAAAGTAAGTCCTGCTGTTCAGCCAAGCAGTGAGGCCTTGGGTTGTTTGCCATGCAGCAGTAATAGTATGTAACACTTACCTGCTTGTACACCACACCACACTACACAAAACGCTGTGGGATATCACCTCTCTCTTTCCCCTCGTTATATTTCTATCTCATTGCGTCCTTCTCACACCTTGCTCCCATCTAATTTACAAACTGTCATTAAGTCTTTCTGCATTACTCACTTTCTCTTTGTGGTTGCAGTAGAAACCCGCTCCCCCTCAAACCTGCAGGGTCACTCGCGAAACCAATCAGATTGTACGGAGGGCACACAGTACCCCACTCGTGTCAGCAAATCACAGAGCAGGGATTAGCATGAGCTACCAGGAGGTGGAGAGTGCAAGTCCACGCAGATCCCAGTATGTCACGAGTGAGACACAGAGTTCAGAAAAACAAGGAAAAGGGAGGATGAAAATGTGAAACAGTTAGGCAAATGTCAACATGTCAGTTCAGAGAAAGGTATGCATGCACAGTATTCTGTCTGTCAGTTGGGTTCAACATCTGTAGTAGACGTGATGCTGTGTATAACACTGACCCCTTGTGGTAATTTACAGCAGTACCATATGTTTTAGCACAGATGCTTTATGTATTGTTTAACTGTAACCTCCTATTTTTCACGTTGCTTTCTAAGACTTGAAAGGCCTGCTGTCAGGATGTCACATCTGCTGAGATGAGTCCTGTCTTGTTATAAGATAAATCTTCCTGCTCCAGTGGTTCAAAAACCTTAATCCAGAATGAATGGGATTTGGAGATCCCATGTTTAGATCTCCGGGATCAGGTAATTCATCTTATTTTTGTGCAGTTTTTCTACATTGGATAACCCCCCGATAAATATCATTTTTTTAGATCACCAAATTCAGATTAGTCATGCTTTAAAGTTGCAGTCCTGAATAGTTTTTTCCATAATTACCCTGTAACATATTTTTATACAATGATATTAGAGGACACATGGCTTCTGCATCTACTCCTTGCCTGTGTTTTCAAGCTGTAAAAAATTTACAGTGACATCTGGATTTTGTGTAATCACTAGTGTTTTAAGACAAGCGACTGAGTAGCTCAGTGGTTAACGCCGCTGGTGTGGAAGATGGCCGGTTCGAAACCCAGGTGATCCCTTGGAAAAGGTTCTTTATGCTATGTAGCCACAAGGGGCCCCAGCCCAGTTGTGTCAGGAAGGGCATCCAATGTAAAAACCTCTGCCAAATCAACATGCGAAGGTTGATTCGCTGAAAGGTACAAAGCCGAAAGAAATCATCACTAGTGTTTTAAGACAGCTGTAATTACCGGTCCCTGGTCAGTTTCTGTCACATGTAAACTGAATGCAACTCAGCTCTAATCTGCGTCTTGGCACATAAACAGAAGAGGAGGCTCATTTTTCTATAACAGCATGACACAGGATTAGGTGATCTATACTTACTAGCGGGATCCACAGGTTCTAGATGTATTTTTTATGCTGTTGTGTATTTGCGCATGTTGTACTACATTTGTCCAGCAGTCACCGCCAAAGCGTTCTGGGTATAGCAACGTGATTGTAAGGCTGTTGTATTCAAAATGACTAAGATCTCCTACAATATTGGTCCCATCTACTTGCCGTTTTCACTAGTCTGTTCCTTGACCAAAAATACATAAGTATGACAAAGTGCAGCAGTCAGGTCTTTCAGAATTTTGTGTGAATCCCGAAAACATGCATGCACACAGAGGACACCTAGCTTTTAAAATATAAATACATACTTTTTGCATTTCAGCCAAGAAGAAAGAGCTGCTAAAGGAACATATGTTTTTGGGCTTTTTACTCCCTGATTTTTGCTCCTGCAGCTGTAAGTGGGATTTCGTATCATAATACAAGTCACTACCTCTGTAAGGGACTGATTGAATAGACAGCATGAACTGACAGCATGACTGTTTTTTTTTTTTTATGAGGAGACACAAAACAGCACAAAAACATCCCATTCTTTTTTCTGTTGAATTGTCAAACACTCATTGGATCCACAACAGTCAAATATTGACCCAAATTTTGTCTTTGTACACCACCACAGTGGAGTTGGAATCTAACAATCAAGATGTATCACAGTGTTCCTATTAAAAGTACCACGGTCCTCCCTCAGCTTAAGGTCTTAAAAACAGTGATAGCTTTTCTAACTGAGACACACATGCAGAGATCAGATCATAACAGTCTAAAGAGAGGTAGGGTTGGATAAGTGTTCTACTCAACTTTTCAGTGTAGGGCCAGGGGAGCTAACTGCACTCTGGTCGTCAATATTTGAAGCGTATTCAGCAATTTCAAGTCTGACCACTGACCCCTGCCCTTTTATTGGACTTTCTGGCGTACCATTAGAAGATCTCCCTCTACAAAGGCCACAATTAAATAGTATCGCCTACTCCTCCCTTTTAGCACAGTGACTCATTCTTTTAAATTGGAAGAATGACAAATCCTCCTCATTTAGCAGATAGATATGTCATGTCATGTTATTCCTTAAAATTGAAAAGATTATGTACACATTGAATGGGTCAGTGTGGCGAAGTTTAATGTGCTATGGGATCCTTTTATTTCTTATGTAGAATAGTTGACAATACACCGTAACTCTGGATAATGTGTGTTGTGTAAAGAGTAATTGGGTAACTGGAGCTTTCACAATATATTGTATGGGCATCGTCATCACAATGTACATGTGTACAGTTGCATCATTGCAGGTCCTGCGATGAGGAGGCGAATTAACTCAATAAGTTCTCATTGAATGTCAAGGGGACCTGACACACACTGTGCACAGCAATTTGCCAATCACAATCATTTGTTATCAGTTTGCTGAAGCAGACCACGCCCCTGCACATGGAAAGAGATGTTGGTAACAACATTGAAAAATAAGTATTGAACAAGAGAAAATTACTGAAAATGTAGATTTGGTGCCAAAAAGAAAAGCAATGTCAGTTATCTGGAATTATTTCAGCTACAAGAAGGATGATACCGAAACACATTTTCTGTGTCGATAGTGCACCTGTTGCCCCAACGAGAGGCAACACAACTAATTAGTTTGACCATTTGCATCAGCACCACAATGATATAATATCCATAATTTTTCCATATCGCAGTATATATCACAGGGTTTTAAAAAAATTGCACTGTCTTTTCCAATATCATGCAGAAAGTAAACTACCCAGTGGAAGCCTCTAATTTAATTTTTTTTTTGTTTGTTTGCATTTGGTGGAATAAACAAAACAAACTAAACCTCATTCCTCTAGAGGTCTTGCTCAATAAAAACTATAAATGTAGCCTGTTTATTTCTTGCACAATATTAATATTGAGCATGTTTTTCCGAACATATAGCATATCGTTTTGTCTTCTGTTGTTTCTGTAGGCAGAAAACTGGATCAAAATCATGAATTGTTCCTAACGGTGAAAAAATATAGATATTTTTTTTTGGCCATATTGGTTAACTCTAGCTGATATAATAACATAATTGCAAACAGGAAAAACCACAGATGCACATGCTGATATCAAAATTCTCGTACTTGTACTCGGCTTCTTTGCTTATCCAGGTTGTGGGGGCAGCAGCTTCAGCAACCCCCCACAGTCCTCTCCCCAGCCACTTCCACCAGCACTTCCGGGGGAATCCTGAGACATTCCCAGACCAGCTGTGAGATATTATCCCTCCAGCGTGTCCTGGGTCAGCCCTGAGGTCTCCCCCTGGACGGACATGCCCATAACACCTCCCCATGGGCGTCGTCACGTGATGTCTGAACCACCTCAACTGGCTCCTCTCGACATGGAGGAGCAGCAGTTCTACACCGAGTCTTTCCCAGATGTCTGAAATCTTCACTTTATCTCTAAGGTTGAGCCCGCCCACCCTGCAAAGGAAACTTATTTCAGCTGCTTGTACCGTCACCTAATTTTTTCAGTCATTACCCAGAGCTCATGACCATTGGTCGGAACGTGGATCGACCTGTAAATCGAGAGCTTCTCTCTTTGGCTTAGCTCCCTCTTTACCTGTTTAACGTCCTCGTCACTGCAGACGCCGCCCCTGTCTGCCTGATATCAAGATTGTATTGGCAACAAATGTACAATTTTTGATTTTATTTAAAACTGAAAGATGTTAGTTAAAGGAAAATGCAAATTTAACACTTAATACTAATAATAATGAATCTGGAAGTGAAAAGGCTAATCACCAAAAGCCTAGTCAGTTGGCAATTCCAGTTGAGCTTGATAACAGCCACTGTTGAAGCCAATTTCTGCAGAAAACAATGAGTAAAGTTAAACAATTGATTTAGCTATCTCCATGAAAAAGGTAATTTATTCATTCAGTCATTAATTCATTTAGTTTTGGAACTGCTTAACTCTCTGGAGGGTCAAGGTGTGCAGATGTTTTGAAACCTGCTTTCACCATGATACAGCTACAAATAGCATTTAGAGACCGTTATAGCCATCATGCATTTAATGATGGTAGACGAGTCTGGGGCATTGGTATGCATGAGAAGTCTCAAAGCTGTCAAAATGATCAGATCAGGGATGTGCATGAGTGTCCGAGCAGCTGCTTCATTATTCATGGACCAGCACCAAGATTTGTGCTTAAATGTTATTAAGGTAACAGCAGAGGTGGTAGTACCCACAGGCTTTACTCCAGAAGTACAGATACTTGTCTTAAAAAAAATGAGACAAAAAAGAAGTACTGACTAAATGCCTTTGATTTACATTAATTCCACTTTTTTGTTTGCAAAGATGGGTGAACATCACACTTAAATCATTCTAACTTCAAAACTAAAGGAGGCTATGTTCTGAAAATAATATGAATTAATTGTGTTTCAATATGCAAATCAATTTTCAATGTCAGAACTAGAGCTGTCAAATGATTCAAAGTTTGAACTGGATTAATCACAGGGTTGTTGTGGATTAAGTTAATGATGATTAAATATCATTAATTTTTAATCTATATTAATTGCGTTTCATTTTGCCAAGAGAAGAACATATAATTTAATGTGTTTATTAAACACCAGTTTCAACTAAACAACTTGAAGCAAAACAGCTTGAAACATCAGTTCCGTGTACTTTTTTTTATTGTATCTGTTTGTTTGGTTTTTGTTTGTTTTTTTGCATATTTCCAACCAGAGGGTCAATGTCCTGTTTAGTGTCTTTCATCTTTATGGGTTTATTCTGCTGCCTGTCACTACCAGATCAACTGACCATTTGTGCATATGTGACGGTAACTTTCTAACATTCTGAATGAAGTCTTTTCTCTTTGATGCAGTCATTTTCATTTTTTTAACTGTGATATGTGCCAAATAGTGCAGGATCACATTCTCTGTGTTATTTTTCAATTCTTTTAGGTTCAGATTAGTCTATTTGTGGACAAGTCATGCAGTTATATAAAAATAAATCTATGATCGGCCTGTTTTGGACATGAAAGTTGTACTAAGTATAGATATTAATGTTAAAATACATGGAGTAAAAGTAAAAAGTATAGTGTCAGGAAACCCAAGTTAATTACTGAAATGAATGTTATTTACTATGTCTTGATAACAGACAGTCTCCTGAGTATGTTTTAAGAGAAATGTTACAAAAATGTTCTACATTTTAAACTGAGAATTAGATTTTTTTAACTAAGATGCTGAAACAGTAATCTTTGGTTCTTTCTTCGCTGTCTTATATTATGACCTAAAAGTGAAAATAGTCAAACATTCAGCTGTATATCTCTCCTGCATTTGCAGTTGTATTCTGAAACTTTATTAGAGTCAACCAGTAGAACACTACCGCCCCCAAACAAGATAATTAGCTTATGGTTTGGCCTAAATAATGCTGTGGTTGACCTCACATTGCAAAAATGATGTGATGAGACGCTCCCCCTCACTCCATTTCAGAAAACAGATCTCACAGTTATTATCAACTTGCAGCAGCAGCTTTGTGTGTGTGTGTGTGTTTTTTTTTGTGTGTGTGTGTGCGCGCGCGCTTCTGTGAGTGCAACTACGTGAGGGTGCGTCAGAGAAAAAAGGAAGTTGCGGGATGAAGTTAAAAGCCTTCGACACACTGCAGCTTTGCAGACACCCACCACGGAAGAAAAGGCAGAACAAGAGCACAAGTTTGACAACGAGACGATGAGAAGAAGGCAGGGAGGTGATCATCAAGAAAGAAGACATAACCAAGCCAAGACAAACTGAAGGTAAGAGCTTGAATTTTTCTTAATCCTCATCCCATTCTGACATGGTGTCAAAAAATGTTAAAGTATTATTATATGTCACTGAGTTTGTTTTTTAACTGTGTTTAAAGAAGTCTGTCTTAAGAACTATATTTGTAAAGGAACTAAGCAACTAAGAGCATCAGCTCAGTGATGAAAGTCAACCGAGTTGGCACTTATATGACTAGACACAAAAAATAATCTTTAAGTCTCCTTTTCCAAATTCTGTTACAAATAAAGAGAAAGGGGGGTTTTACTGTGTGTAAAAAGTCACTCCAAGTTGAGGAACAGGAGGAGGAAAAGACTACATGTTTTGAGAATGTTTATGTAATCAGTGTTAAACAGAGTAACAGTGATGAATGTTGCAAAAAAGATTAAATCAATATAAACACGAAAAAATACACAAAAAATATTTCTTTGACTTAATTGACCTATTTACAGAAATCAAACATGGAGTTGTGGCGTCAGTGCGCAATGTGGCTGATTGATTGCAGAGTTCTTCCTGAGAACCACCGAGTGACATGGGACAGTGCACAGGTAAATCAGCTGTGTCACATACGTTCACATTCATGCATTTACACCTGCACTGTTGGTTATTCTTTAATCTGTGTGCGTGCGTGTATGTTGCCTGCCAGGTGTGCGACTTGGCTCAGGCTCTAAGAGATGGCGTGCTGCTCTGCCAGTTGCTTAACAACCTGCTGCCTCAGGCCGTCAACCTCAGAGAGATCAACCTACGGCCGCAAATGTCCCAGGTAACACAAAACTAAACCTGCTCCATTTTCATAAGGTTATTTCCATAGAGACCAGCAGACTGAACAAGAGCCCGAGGCAGTCTGATAGGAAAATACTGATCTGTATCTGTCCATGTTCGGGAGCATGTCTATTGACCAGAGGGGCAGATAGTGAAGAAAAAGAGGAGACAAAGATGAAAAATTGCACAACAAAACATACAATGTAAAAGAAAAAATCAGGAATATTTTGTATGTTATTGAACTCTAAAAGTCCCAGAAGTCTAAAGATAGTATATGCACAAATACTATAGATAGTGTGTAAGACAGATGCACAGAACTCATTTTAACTAACACGTGGAGTTTGTGTTGGAATCTGTGATGCGCCAAGTTATATGTTGATGTTAGCATTTGTTACCTCCATCATTATGCTAATCAGTGTTTTGATTGCCTTCATCCATGATAATGATTGCGGCCTATGCAGTGATTTTTATGTGCAGTGTTCAGGTCATTTTTTTCCCTCTTCTCTATGTGCAACACTAAGTGTTAACACCATTGGCTTTGGGGCGGAAGATTGCTGGTTCAAGACCCAGGTGGACCCTTAGGAAAGGTCCTTTACACTATACACACCTATACCTGTAGCCACAAGGGGGCAGTGTCTTATTGTGCTGGTCCCAAGCCCAGATAAATACAGAGGGTTGTGTCAGGAAGGGCATCCAACTTAAAAAAAAAAAAAAACGACCAGTATACAAGTGTTGACTTTTTAAAAAAAAAAATTTTTATCTTTGTTCAACACTACAGGAAGGTTCTTAACAAATCCTGAAAAAATTGGATGTGATGCGTGTACCTTTCATAAAATAGATTCAAAAGGTAACTAATGAAATGCATCATGATTCACTGAAATACGTGCGGAAACGGCAAAGGTCACTTTGGGATATTTTATTGCTCCCTTTTTGAATTAGAGTACAACAACAACAATAATAATAAATTTTATTTATAAGTGCTTTTCAGGACACCCAAGGACACTGTACAGCAGAGATCAAAACAGACAATGCATAAAATACAAAGAAGTAAACAAATAGATATAAGAAAAATTGCAGTATATAAAAATGAGAATGCAAAATGAAGGATAAAACTTATGGTGGGGAAGCTATTCTGAAGACCACTTGTGTTTTAAAGGTTATATTGTAGAAGATTCATCCATGCTCATGTACTAACATAAAGTTTGTGTTAGAACCTATATGTGGTGTTGAGAGCAAGTTTGTCTTTTACGTTAGCTAAGGAAAGAGAAGCAGAAGAGAGACAGTGAAGAACCTAATTTCACCGTATAAAATTAGTCTCTGGCGACTGTTATTACAGCTGTAAGCAACAGAAACATATCTTAGCTTAGTAATGAAGTTAGCTTTTGTAAAAATGACCAGGTTCCAGCACCAAACAGACTACACAAGCTTCATATAAGTTGACAAGATGCTGTGAATCATACATATTGAAATATTATTTTGTTGATACATTGACTCGGAAAATGTTAATGAACATTAGAGCAGGGGAGTTTTTTTACAATGACACCTAAAAGTTCAAGTTTTCACATGGGTTTATTTCATATTTTAGTGTCTGAGAAATTGCTTTATGCAGAATCTTAAGTCTATATGGGTTATGTTGTTTTTGAAGCACATTTTCAACTAAAAATACTAAAGTAGTGTAACAGTTCCAAGCCACAGACAGCAGCAGGAACCACATGAAGACAGAAAACATGAGATTGTCTGTCAGAGAGAAACAGGCTGTCACGTGGCAGAACTTCTTCAGGGAAGTCCTCCTCACATCATATCTCACAGAACTCACCATGATGTCTAAAAACGTGCGAGCTCTGACTTGTGTGTGTGAAACTCTGGGAAATCCTGTGAGGTCAATGAGATTGGTTCAGACACATCCGGAGATTGACAGAAAGACTGGAGTCCACTCTGACACATAACACACACACACACACCTGATGACATTACTCAAGTCGAGGATCTTCCCAGTAGGGATTACTACACTGGGAGTTAAAGTGTGTGTGCTTGTGTGTGTGTGTGTGTGTGTGTGTTAAGAGTAAGTCCTGACACAGTGATGTTGATATGTGCAGCAGTATCAGTCAGAACTCAACATTTCCTCTTTTCTCAAATTAGAGTTCCTCATTTTCCACTGCTGATCAGACACAGACAGAAACAGACAGTGAGAGAAAGAGCAAGCAACTCAGAAGCAACAGGAAGTTATGTCAAACTGCAAATGTCTGACCAACATTCAGTACGCTGCATTGAACTCTGTGGTTTCTTTTGCTGTCAGATTTAGTTATAAAACTTACTCTCTCTTTTAGAGTCAAACATTCTGGTGTCCATTTATTACTCTTCATGTGCCTGCATAGCTGATTATGTACATCAGCTTATTTATTATCTGCTGCTGTTACAGTACTAATACCAGAAAGTTACAGGAAGTACAGCCCCGGTCACATTCTGTGAGGTTTTACATTCAAGATTCAAGAAATTTTATTGCCATTTGTGCATAACACATAGGAACTTTTGTGCGGTCACTCCCAGGGTCAGTAAAAACAGAAACACGGAACAAACGTAAATTTC
>JAPSES010074136.1:0-10650 GCA_029822895.1 Maxillicosta whitleyi
TAGGCGTTTTCTGACTTTTTCCCAATATTTTCATCTTTACCTCACTGCTAATCAACTACTCCCCCAAGTTATGGCATTAACCAATATGCCATTCTTTTCAGCAAACAGTATACTCATTCCACAGGAAAAAAATATAAAAATCCAACCAAAATGAATGGATCTGTGATGATTTCACTACTTGTTGGCGATCAACAGGCCCAGAACCACAATAGAATTTTATGCTACTCTGAAAATTCCGAAAGGCACACTGGAAATTTAGCATCATGGCACACATTTACACACACACACACACACACACACACACACACACGATCTTATAATTACAGTGAGTTTGGAACAACCAATCAATGGTTACCAACAGACTTAGAAGATGCTAATCATTGTCTATAGTCTATGCTGCAGAATGTAAATCATTCAATTATTAATAGAAAATAATGTTTCTCAGGAATTGTAGATGGAATTTTATTTGGGAAAAAAAAAAAGAATGTTTAATAACAGAATTTGAAATTGTTGCCTGTTGCTCTTGTTATTCCTAATGACAAGAATAGATGTACTGTCTCTTTAAGAGATAGGTAAACATTCCAGCAGAAGTGGTTCCATCTGATGTTGACGGTTTTATCTGAGGTAAGTTCTAGGGTTATTTTGTCCTACTTTCAACTCAATATTTTTGTTTATGGCTATGGCTTAAAGCATAGCCTACCAAAAAAAAAAAAAAAAAACCCAGAAAAACACAAACACACACATGCACACATCAAATGACGCTGTGAGGATGACTGCAGAAGTTGAAACATGTCAGCAAGGTGAAATACTCATCCTAACTCTACTAACTTTGTTAGAAAAAAAGAATTGCAGTGCACTTTTGCAGTGGTGTGATGTACATTGCTGCTGTTAACTGTTAAATTTCCCTATGGTTGGATCATAGTTTTTCACTTTTATCCTTATTGTTCAATTCAGAAACATTAAGAAAATAAATCCAAAAGTCATGAAATGTGTGATACTTTTGGATGTAAACCTGCTCAGCTGCAGTTCTTGTCTCTGTCAAATCTATCACAATCTTCTTGGTCTTAATATTTATTTATTTTTACATTACATTTGGCTCAAACTTTTATCCAAAGCAAATTACCAGATATATAGGCATGTATGGTGTAAAGATCCTTGCCTAAGGGCCCACCTGGGATTCGAACTGGCAACTTTCTGCACTTTCCATAAACCAGTAACTTATCCTGCTGCTGATATTTAGGAGATGATTCCCTACCCCTTCAACAGGTCCCAGTTTTATCATTAACACCCCCCACCCTGATAGAACCACCACTGTCATTTATGCAGGTCTGTGATGTTGTGGTCCTCAGACAGACGAAGCTCAAAACAGGATGACAGGAGCGACGGATGTACATAGGTAAGATGAAACATTTTGTGCGGCGTTGACGGCGATACACACAAAGTTACTGTAATATTTAAAGCCAAACCAGTGCATCTTTTGAAGAGCAGCAAATTATTTATTAGGAGTTTACATTGCCACTACAGTCAAGTACGTACATGTTAGGCAAAACAGATACAAGACAATATGATTGGCATGAAGTTTCCCATGATAGTGAAATAACTACCACACTCCATAACTATCTCATGTCAGACTTTTAACTACGTAACTTGCATTAATTACTGTATCATACAAATAGCTTAGTTGCATTTGACCTCTTGACAGACAGTGGAAATTGTCGTAAAATGAGTGCCAGCATGTGTATACAAATAAATCCTTCACAGTAACATGGTCAGGGGTTTATTTTTCTTTGTGATGAGTGAATCACATCAGAATGTAGATTAAAGTGACAAGTTTTGTTACTGCTGTCAGTAACTGCAGCAATTTCTGCAAAATTAAAAGCAAACAAACAAACAAACAAAAAAAAAAAAAACACACAAGCACTGCTGCAGTTGTTTGCCTATGTTTTCTTAAAGGTAAATTGGCCCCTAAGACTAAACACCATCAGCAGTGTGCATTTATTGTGTCGGAATATAAAGCGTTGCACTTTAAACCTCTAATGTTACACGTTCTACAAAAGTACATTCAATTTATTTTGCTCCGAGAAGGTAACAACGTTCAGTTATGTTTTGTATAATGTACATTCTTACGTAAAAACATTAAACAAAACTGTGCTAGCAGACTCAGTCTTGGTAAACAGTTATTAGATCGCTATAATTTGCCCGTCTTGGACATAACACAGTAAAATCCAAACCGTGATGCATAGAATTCAGAATAAAATATGAGAACCAGTCCATTTCTTTGACTTACAGTTATCTGACTTACAGTTCCAAACATTGGTATTACCATTTGACTAAAAATAAAACACAAACCAAATATGCCAAAAGCTCTGGACTATCAGAACGCTGAGGGCAGGGTAAACAGGACAAGAGCAGAACAGAGTTTATACAATGACTTGGCAAAAAGGAGAAAACAAATGTCAATAAAAGGACTAAATATTATTGTGGGTAGGCTACAGGAAAGACTTGTGTCTAAATTTACCTAAAAAAAACAAAAACAAACCTCACTTACTAAATTAATACATTTTAAAGAACAGAAAAAGTCATAGTATTAGGTTGACTTTTGGTACTTTTTCAGTGTCCGTTACATCTGTTAATAATTTATAATAATGCTACATGTAACATAGGGACAGGCTATTAAATGTAAAATTCCTCCACTATCACATCAAACCTGCTAAAATCATACCAAGACACGTGCTAGAATCTACATGAACTCCCCTTAAAATAAACCTACCATAGCACTAAGCCTCTTCCATTCTGACTCTTACACTGTTGCTCTTCTTGCTTCATCTTCGCTATGAGTGGAATCTCCCATTGAAAGGATTAGTGTCTCATCAAAGCACTAAACGGCCCACTGTAGTGTTGTGCTGCACTAATACTCTTTAACAGTGTGATATGCAATGACATATCGTGTCCAATAATGTCGTCTTCAAATTACAGAAAAAAAAAAAAAAACGCACATAACATTTCCAGAGTGTTATCCAGCCCGCTGGACACTTTGTCAATTAACTTGTAAGTGACGCGATACAAAAAGAGAAACTGGAATTGTAAATGTCAAAATCTTTTGGGTTAGTGCTGTTTTAGGGCACTCTACATGCTAAGTGAGCCAATTTGGTCCACTTTTGTGCCTTGTTTTTGTACTCTAATAAACGTGATTGAGAGGCGGTCTCAATACTTCATCAGATCAGGTCCAGGGCCAGGTTTCGAATGACGCTCATGGCTCCGACGTCGAAGCCACAGATGTTCAGCAAACCTCTGTCTTCTGTGTCCGAGATGGCGTGTCCGATGGAAGTCAGCCCACACATCAATAACTTAGAGGAGGTGCCAGATTTCTGTTGTCAAAATAGAGACATTTTTTAGGTTTTCATTTTATTTTAAGTTACATTTATCAGACACTTTTATCCAAAGCAACTTACAATAGAGGACATAAACATAGTATATATTTAAGGTGTATAGGAAATATACAGAACAATAGGTGCGACTGCTGACTGGGGTTAGTAGGTTTTTTTTTTTTTTTTTTGGGCTTTTGCAAAGTTTAAAGTTTCTTCATACACTAAACAACTGCTATACATAAATAACAGTAACGTACTTGTCTGTGCTTCTTGAGAGCCTCCACAGGGCTGGCAGTACACGTCCAAATTGGGTTATTGGTCAAAACAATGAAAACATCCACAGTTTTCCCATTTTCTGTGGCCCATGTGATGGGAAGGGTGCAGTCAGTGCTCCCGCCAGGAATCTGGAACAGAAGGTCAAAGAGTTTAAAAGTAAGATTTGTTGGTCAGCGGCAGTACCGTTAAAGCTTTGATCTCATCACATGCTTTACCTTCACCAGCTCTGCTGTTGCTTGTGCCAGAGTCATGTCAGCGGAAACAGAGCACGTTACCAAAGCTCCTTCAGAGTAGGCCAACACCTGCGTGTCTGCTTCTGTTCTTGCAAATGTCTAAGGGACAGTGAAATAATGTGTTAGCATAAGGGTCACTACACACACACACACACACACACACACACACACACACACACACTCAAAAACATTTAAGTTTTTCATTATACAGAATTTTTCCAACTTAATTTTATATTATTTAGAGAATTTTTAATAGTTAAATGTTTCATACATCATTCCTCAATTCATGTTAAAAGCCATAATGACAGATGTTTTATGGAATCATAGGAGTTGTCACCACTGTTGAGGAAAATGTGTCTGACTATGGAAGTAATCATGCAAATACAGATGAGGTAATGTTATTTTGTTATATAGAACCTGCTAAAATAAACAAGTGACATCAATGTTAACGTAGAGGATTCAATGTCACTGACAGATACATGAATGCTTTCTTTGAATTTTAAGGAAACATTAGATGTAGTGTAGTATAATATAATAAGTCAACAAAATATATTTCACAAGATAGGCAAGAGTATTTTTACATATTTTAATGCTGGAGTCTTACTATTATTACATAGTATTATTGTGTGTTTTGTATGTGTTGTTCAAACTACTAAAACCCTTCATGTCCTTTGGATTAGTAAAGAATCTATATAATCTATTCCAAACCATATTAAGAAGTGTCCTAGAAATACTGCAGAATGTCAGTATCTATTTACCAGAGCTGAGAGTCACGGTCCTGGTAATGTAGACTAAGATAATTGTACGGCGGAAGGAATTTCATTGGAATCTACAGTATGTGTCAACAAAGCAATTCCTTGACTTAGGCTTCTTCCAAAGACGCGTCGGCCTGAGCCCTGCTTACAGGCGCAGCTGTTCCAACTGAAACAACTACGACCCACACACTGCACTGTTATCCCTCTAAAGTTTCGTCTTACCATGGTAATGGCGGCAGCAGCGACCGCAGTGCTGATTGACGTCCCTGGGACCACGCTGCTCAGTGATGTGCTCACATCCACGGCTACGACAAAGCTTTTACCCACAGGCTCCACGTACTGAAAAACAACAGTTTGAGAAATAATATGCATCTGAGATAATTCCACCCAGCTCGCATAAGACCTCTCAGCTCAAACTGCGGATTTAGTTGGAGAAGAAAATCCTTCTTTCGAGGAATTTTATCAGATGCATGTACATTCTAAACCTCATTACGTACTTATTTTTCACTAGACTGCATTACCGTGTCTGCACAAATCAGAATTATTACCCCGTTCCTCAAAGGGGAGGGAAGGGTATTATTTTTGGTTTGGTTTGTTAACACTCTAGTAGCAAAACTATTGGTTCAATTCATACCAAATTTGGTTTATAGATTGCCAGGAACCCAGAGCAGATGTCACTACATTTTGGGAAAAATAGGTGCAAGTTTCAGTTATTTATGAATTTGTTTTTAATTTCCCCCCCCCCTCCTAATTACTTCTATGACTGTCATTTCACATGTCTGTAAATGCAAACGTATTGGTTGAATTCATACAAAATTGGGTTTATAAATCAGCAGTGACCCAGAATAGATGTCAGTACATTTTGGAAAAAGCAGGTCAAAGTTCAAAATCTTTTTTATTCATTTTTAAAATCTTTTTTTTTCTCCATTTATTTATAATGGGCAAAAATTCACATGTCTATAAAAAAACATAAATTTTGTTTCAATTTACTTCAAACTTGGCATATATATAGAGGCCATTGATACGCTGACACCACCACACTCACATCACCACCAATGTATTTTTTTTTCCTCTTTGGCAACAATAAAATTAATTGATAAAAGTTTCAGGGAAGACGGACCACACTAAAAATAACTAATCAATTGCAACTTACTTTGGGGTATTTATAAATCACTGCACAGCTGGATATGCCTACAGCACAGTTCTACTGCTGATCCCCAACCAGTTTACTAGGAATTATCCAAATTAAGCTCTGCGGCGAGGGCAGATGGTGCATATGTGCTCTGAAATAATAATAAGGAAATACAGTAGGTGAGAGCATCAACTGAGAACATACGGGTCATAAGTTAGATGTGTAACCTTCATGCACACGTCACAGGCCTTTAAGTAAAACATCTCTCAATCACAATTATCTGGGAAATAATACCACTGGATGTCTGGCTATTACAGACAGAGCACTAAACGTTGCATTCAGAGGTGTGCCCTAAGGTTTGACTTAATGCTTTCCTGAACAGATAAAAGCCAGAGATCGACATAAAGAATAATAAATTGCAGCACATCTCCATCTCAAACCGCGGACCCGCCCATTAGCCGATAAATGGGTGTTATTGCCTCAGCTGAATCTGCGCTGATTACGAGTGTAAATCAACTTTAATGAGAACGGCGCCAGATTAATCAGTCGGGCAGATGCATGTGGTGTTGCTGCAATGGAATGGCTTGATACTAATACTAAACATCTAAAGAGAACTTGTAGTCATGTAAATTGCTGTTGGTGAAACCAGATGACCAAATATGAATAATTTATTACCTAAATGAAGACTCCTTCATTAGAAAAACTAATATTTCCACTATTTTTCACTGTGCAGCCAACCCTTGAGTGTGTAGTAATAGTACACTGTAGTTGCATTAAATCTAAGGTATTTGGTCCAGCAAGAAAAATTGACTGCCACAGCTGTTGTTGAATATATTTTACAGCTGAAAAATCCACATTATGTCCAAAAATAACAATTTATATACCTCTGAAACTTCAGCATGGGAAATGTTAGGCCTAACTAATATTTCAATATGCAAATATTTACAATTCATATTCATAAAATAGTTGATGACTTTTCCTTTTTTGTTAAAAGTAGTCACTTTTCCAGTGAACACACAAGCAAAACTTTAACTAAATGTAGAAAAAACTGAAGTGTGTAGAGCCAGTTTTTCCATTAAATCACAAATACAATGATTTGTTTTATTAATTATCATGAGATGACATGAGAAGTCATACCATTAACATGGTGACGAACATAAATATTGTTTTGATTTACAGACATATTCATTATTATTATTATTATTATTATTATTGTATATTACCCCTCTATCCCGTACTAAATCAAAAACATGATTTGGTTTCCTGGTGTGTCCACACATACGGTGTCATGTTTCTTTTAAAACTTTGCTTGTTGTAATGTCTGTTATCGTCTTTAAAAAAAAAAAAAAATATTCTATTCTAGTTGCCACTGCCAAAAACTTTAATTGAAAAATTTGAGTTTTGGCATTGAAGGTTTTGCATTATGTACATTTTTATGCACAAGTTTTATTTGTGCCATTTGAGGGTTAATGGGAAAGCGACTAGTGACAGAAAGTAAAAAAAAAAAAAAAAGAGAAGACATAAAAACTTACCATAAAACTCTTGTAAAAAGCAGAGTCCATGGCTGTGAGGATGCTGCTGTCTGGTTCCCATTTTGTTTTGCCTTGATAGCCTTGGCCTCTTTTATAGTTTTCTGAAGCCAGGAGTATAGTGAACGGGTGAATCTTTGCCTGGTGATTAAGAAAAAAACCTAAGCATAACTCAAAAATAAAAGTCAAAATATGAGCACAAATTAATTGTAAACACTGTCTGTCTTACCTTCTTTAGCGTCGTCTCACTCTGGATTCGTTCACATACCGCCTCTGTATCTGCACTTCCTGGTTCAAGAATTTTGCTGGATGTCATTTTACCCAAGATCCTTAGCAGTGATTGAAGAGGCATTTCCTTCAACAAAGCTTTCCATACCTCACAAGAAAAAATACAAAAACAGCTCAATAAATTCATACCAAACATAGGAAAATACTGTTAAAGCAGATTTGAAATATTATTTAGTGTTTCCCATGTGTGGGATTAATTGGAGTGGTTAATCCAAATGTGTACAAACAGAATTTCATTTATATTCAACTTTTTTTTTTTTTTTTTTACAGAAAAATTTGGCGTTTGGATTTATTGGGGTGGGGGTGCTGGAGCCTATCCCAGCTACTTATGGGAGATGGTTAAAGTATTTCTGACAGTGAATTGCTCTTTTTGCTTTATGAGTATTGTGAACTAAAACAATATATTATAGAATTCACAACTCACCTGTTTGGACTTCAGGTGATCCGTCAGCAGCTGTTCTCTTTCCAGATTATGTTCTTCTATTAAATTGATGACTTCCGTTTCATCACAGCTGTGCTTGACCTTCTCCACTACTTCAAGATACGAAAGAACCTTCATAACCTCCTCTGAGTTCTCCTTGTCAGCGTAACCTGCCTGGACATCTTTCCATCCTTTTGTAACGTATTTGCTGATCAAAGAAATAGCTGGAAATACAAAGGGTTGGAGAATTTACATTTAAGAAAAGGATTCATGTAAGTAAATTCTTGTTGATGTCATAGTTTCAATATGTCAACTTTGATTTTCTAATTTCATAATTTTGCTAATAAGATGTAAACAATAATAACATGTTAATAAACAGTTATTGCCTTAAGCTGCCATAGCGCCCCAATATAAACAATAATTAAAAATATTATAAACATTATTGTTTAAACTTTTCTGCCATGTTTAAGCTGGGAATAAATATTTAATATGAATATACAACCGTGGACAAAGCAGGTGGCAGATTCAACAAACGTATTAAATTAGAATGTCACAATGAGATGTTAAGTGGCTTTTCTACCATCACCCATCATATGTTGTCTACAGGGCACAGACACTTGAATTTATTCCTCTAAGCATTTTAAACATCATTTTTAGCCAAATTTGAGATTTATATTTCAGTATTGAAACCACTTGGCCTAGTTTAAGAAGCTGCAGACACTCTGGATTTGATTAATGGCAGAGGTAGAATTAACATGTTTTTGTCCATTCCACTGTGGCTGTGTGGACTCACCTTCATTAGCTGGTTTGGTGTGTGAGAGTCTGAGCAGATCCTGGTGTGACCATCCATCCCTCTGTTTACATTTGGTCACAGCCACAGCAAGACTCATGGCATCTTGCTCATTGTACCAGTCAGACACTGCTTTTCGCAGAGCGCGTCCCCAGATCCCACATTTCATGCCCTCCTTCAGTTCCTTCTTGTACTGGATGAAAGCAAAAAGGTGGGCCGGGTCCCGACAAACTTCCTTCAGAGCTTTGAACGCCGCCTGCCTGGTCTTGAGCTCAGAATGCTGGGAGCACAGAGCCAAGGCAAAAAGGGAAGGGTTGACCCTGACGGCTTGTCCATCCTGACTGTACCTCTTTATGTCCTCCACCACTTCAGTGCCTCTGCCATCCTGAAGCAGAGACAGCAGGGCTCCGGCACTCTCCATGCAGACGCGCGCTTCCTCTCTGGCAGTATATAGGTCTCCCTCTGATCCATAGCACAGGAAGCGCCGCAGTTTGGCCTTGTCACTGACCTCCCATGGACAAACACCACCTGTTGAGTTTGAGGTGTGGTTGCTCAGCGAAGACATCATACTTCCTGATGGCTCCATTGTCGTATTAGAGAAGGCCTGGGGGGGGGGTATCACAAGGCATTTTAGTTCAATTTTATCAATATTATTACCATTTCTTGTCTGTCTCCTCTTAAAAGCTTACCAAAACTGAGTCCAAACTCTTTGACAGTCAAGTCAAATATACCACTCACTCATCATATCTCATAAAATGATGCATAATTTCCCACTCGTGATGTAGGCGTAGTAACACATTAAGCAGTGCTGAAATAGCCAACTATTTAACATCGCAAAGCCGTAGTATTAGCATGCAAACACCCGAAATAAACTGCAGGCGACATCCACATCAAAGCAGCCCTTTAAACACGAGGTTAACATTGAACTGGCTAGCAACATCACTCCCTCATGACAGAAATAGTTTAAAGCCGATTACAGGCTATGATAACACACAGGACAGATGCAACACACCCTAGGCTATTCTTACACGTTATTGAACAATTAACAGAAATCACATACAATGTCAACATCAGCTGTAGTGAGCATCTCAGCTAACTGCTAACTCGCTGGTTAACAGTTCAGATTGGCTAAAGTTAAAAGAGGAAAGAAGGGCGGACTGGGAATGTGAAGTGAGCTAACGGGTTTAGCTAGCATGTTTTTAACATTCATTCTTAATAAATATAGACCTGGTTACAAACATACACCTGTCTGTTTAAAATAATACTATATGGTTAATTTATCTGTAGAGTTATCCGGTCTCTTACACTAAACTAAAAAGTGACACATCCTGATTTTTTTTCTTAGCCGGACACCGGAAAGCTGGGCCAGGCGAGTTGATGCGGCTCGTCTGGGATAGGCAGCTGGTTACTAAGCTACGCGTACCGTAAAGAAAATGTGTTGGCTTTGCTGAAAATATCCATGGTGTCATTTACGGTATTAAAATAGTGATACGAACAGTTATGCTTGGACTCACCACAGTTAGCGCACAGGTCTCAAGTTGTTAATAAAGCGAAGGTGGATGTAGAAAGGCCTCTCCACTGTCCGTCAGTGAGATAACCAGAGGGGGTGGCGCGGTGGATGCTGGGATACATAGTTCCACAGGACCACTCTCCTTTTACACACTCACTTTTTTAAAAAAAAAAATTTCATTCTGTTTTACTGCCATGCAGTGGTGGAATGTAACGAAATATTTTTTTTTACTTACTGTAATTATTTTTTTTTTTGTATTTGTACTTAAGTAAAAATAATAATGAATACTTTTACTTTTATTTCACTACATTTTGTGGCAGTTATCTGTACTTTCTACTCCTTACATTT
>JAPSES010074137.1:0-10649 GCA_029822895.1 Maxillicosta whitleyi
GCTTTATAAATGATGAATTCAGTATTTGTTAATGCTTAAGTAATGCTTGATAGTGTGTACTTATTATAAAGTGTTACTCTAATATTTAATGCTAATATTTACCATATTATCATTGTTTGTGGTTGAAATAATATTAGAACTAATAGTTCAAGTAAACGTAAGACAATGAGAGTGTTTCCAAGCTAAAATGGGGGGTTTCCTCGCTGTTTTCTGTTATATTATGTTATGTCACCTTACTTTGAAAGGACTATTCATCTTGGTGAACCAGTCAGGTGGACAATAAGGGGAGCTCCGGTTCTTCGTTCAGTCATTAAACCACTGACTTGAGAAGTGAAGAGCCGCTGTTGTTTCTTATATCATTTTATTTTCCTAATACAGGGGCAGTGGTTACAACATATACGCCATACTGACTGAAAAATAAATAGGTAAACACCGTATACCCTGTTTATTTTTTTTTATATGAATCCACATTAGCTTCCACTACAGTGGTACAAAAATACATACATACTGTAAATAAAAACAAGTTTACAGTTCATTGCTATCATCAGCCAGCTGAACATTTCATCTCAACACATGTGCCATAAAACATTCAATCTTTTATCTCCACAGAAAGCTGCAAGAGTCAAAACAATCATTCGCATTCCTGCACTTCCTTAAGTAGTTCCTGTTTGAGTGTTTCTTTTTTTTAATGAATATACGCTTCTAGTGTGTTTGATGTATAAAGGTAACTTATTCTATAGGCTGGAGACGCTGTATTGGACAGAATTTTTCATTGCATCCAGTTGTTACTGAACCATCATTGGTCCAAGTATGAGTTCTTTTCAGACTGTTGTCAGCGCTGATAATATCTCATTTAAAAATAATGAAAGCAGAAAGAAGATAAGGGATAAATATTTCAATCCCCCATTATTCTAAATCAGCCAATACAAGCTTTAATGCATCAGAGCTGGATACACTTTTGTATTTAAGAAAAATATGTCGCATAACTGTCTCAAGGGACCAATTGCCTGCATTTTATTTTCTCTAAATGTTACCACTTCTGTGTGGCTTTGAACATCATTCCATTCAATTTGTCCTTCATAGTCATCATGTTTATAACCTCCACACTGACAAATGGCTATGAATTACATGTTTGATGTGGCAATTTACATCTGTGGAAGAAAGAACTCAACTTAATTTAGTGTTTCTGCACACAGAATTGGCAATCAAAGACCTTATTTGTGCTGCTGAAATGGCAGTCACAGTAGACAGAGTCAATCTGCCCCCAGAGATGCAGAAATTTCACACACAACACAAGATTTCAGGATACAGTTAAGTGTTACTGTTCAGAAGTTGTTTAATAGTATTCACACTCATTACATTTAGCCTAACAATATGGTAATTGTTAAAATAGATTTTTTTTTTTTAAAATCACTTATACAGCAACATAAACACTTCTGTGGTCTTTGACATCCACAATAACAGCATTTTTAAAGGCGTTATTTTTGCCTTGATTTACTTCCACAAAATCAGTCTTTAACAAGTGACAGTGAAATTGCCAGTTTAAACCAAAAGACATCCTCATGAGTCGGTTAGAAAAGCCCTGTCATAACAAACGGAATCATAATCGCTCTCATATAAATTCAAACAATCAGCAACTGCCACCCTTAAACAACTTCTGGAGAAAATGAAGTGTGATTTTCATTTTACGACCGCCTGCGAAAATGACAGTTCATAAGCTGTGCTGTGTCAAAACCCAGCGCTTTGCTGTGGATGAGTCGGCTCTAATGGTATTCATAGGTTGGTGTTTGGACTTAATTTTGAAACATGTGTTACAGCGGTTGAGGGTGTTTCAGAGCTGTGAATACAACTGCTATCTGGGTGCAGCTAGTCCGGCTTTGACTGCATCTCCCCCCACATATAGGAGGTTCACTTTGTGTCAGAGACATCTTTGTAAAAAATGTATTACTTGATTTAAAAAGTTAATGTTAAAATACAGCTTTTATTTTAGAATCAAGGCTTGTCTAAATTCTTGAAGACCAAGAGTAATTTCCTTTGGCTTCATGTCTGTGCTAAATCATGACCATGTTTCATACAGACATTCTTCTGCAGGGGTAAAAGTACCAATACCCTGTAAAACCTTACAATACATCCATCCATTGAATTCCAACACTACCAAAAGCTCAACAGCTAAGCTTGCCAATGTGTTATATTTGAACACAGTGCCAGTAAAACAATAAAGACTGTGCTAAATATTGACTGACTTTGGTGCAGGAGGCTGGGATTTATATCCTGGTCAGGGTGTTCCCAGTTTCACTCTCCACCTTTCAGAAAGGCCATAAGGGGCTAGTGCACTACAGCTTGAAGTGGCAGGAGGTAGGCACATCTAAGACGACTCGTCTTAAGAGGGTTAAAGTCCCAGTAGTTGTCTTACTCTGAGGTTCATACATCAGAGGAGTGGGTGCGGAAAGTTAGATGAATAGTAAAGCAATAGTTTCCCTTTGCACCCCCATCCCCCCCCCCCCCAGCTCTGACATTCATGGACCACTTTTCTCCTGTTCTAACATAACATATAACATACTGGACTGACTAACATGCATTTAACATAGTGTAGTGGCAATTCCATATAAACAGTTACAGTGGTATTGACAGTGACTCAGGACGTCATGGCAACCCTGTATTAGGTTGTAGTCGAACACTAAAAAGACAGGGCTCAGACACTTCACTGAGTTACCATGAAGCACTTGTTGTCATTATGTGGTCATGGAAAAATGGATTTCACATTACCTTTAGAGAATTGTTTTTCTTCAACTTTTTTCTTCTAACATTTACTGGTGCCTGATGGGTACAGTCAATTGGATATGGTGAAGGCACGTCAACAAACTGACTAATCATTGCATCCTGGGTTGCCAGATTTTCTTTCTTTCTTTTTTTTTTTTCTTCAGATTTTCATTACAATCACTGTTTTCACTGTTTGGCATTTCCAGATCATCGACTAATCAAATGACATGACACATAAGATTGGGGACCTCTGGTGGCTGTGGGGCACTGAGAAGTTGCTTAGTTCACTTGTAGGATGGTCCAGCTCTGTCAATGCCAATCCAGTACTTGAAATCCTGGGACTGATATTGTCTTTAAAATGCCCCCAAAAGTAAAGAATAACCAGACCTCAAAGATTATTTAAAAATTTAAAACACTGCTATGGTCATGTCCCCACACTGCTAGGGTCGTGTCTCCACACTGCTGGGGTCGTGTCCCCACACTGCTGTGGTCATGTCCCCACACTGCTGGGGTCATATCCCCACACTGCTGGGGTCATGTCCCCACACTGCTGGGGTCATGTCCCCACACTGCTGGGGTCATGTCTCCACACTGCTGGGGTCATGTCTCCACACTGCTGGGGTCATGTCCCCACACTGCTGGGGTCATGTCTCCACACTGCTAGGGTCATGTCTCCACACTGCTGGGGTCATGTCCCCACACTGCTGGGGTCGTGTAACTACAGCCTTCCTGGAACCACGACCAGCCTTTTGGCCTGATTTATCCCATTCAGCATCTCTGGGATCAGTTGCGACATACACATATATCCAGACTTAGTCCTAGAATTGGTGTCAATGTCATATGGAAAGTGACACATCTCCAATGGGTTACATCAGAGGGAAAGGACAAACAACCTCTAAGTTGTTTAGAGTGGAAGACGTTCAGGAATGAGACTTTTCAAAGTGGTCTGATGTAAAGAAAAAACCCAAAATGTTCTGTGCAGTGGGAAGCACTGTTGCCTTAAAGCAAGAAGGTCCTGGGTTTGATCCTGACCAGGGAGCTTTCTGTGTGGAGTTTGTATGTTCTCCTTGTGTTTGAGAGGGTTGTTCTCAGGTTCTCTGGCTTCTTTCTACCATCCAAACACATACACTGACTAATAAGTTAATCTAAATTGCTCGTAGGTGTGAATGTGAGACTGATTGGTAGTTCGTTTTTATATGTCAGCCCTGTGATGAACTGATGACTCGGCCAGCCTTCGCCCACAAGTAGCTAGACTCTAGCACCCCCTTTACAATCTTGGTGAGGATAAAAGGGGTTCAGAAGATGAATGAACGTTCTACACAACAGAAGTACAACAAAACCTAAATAAATGCAGCTTTCTGGTGACAGCTTGAACTGATGCTAAAAACAGTATCTGAAAAGAAAACTGCAACAAATCTTACCCTACACACAACACCTCCAGTCAGTGTAATACTCCCCACAGATGCTGACGATATTTAGAGTGTGTGTGTGTGTGTAGGTGTTGAAGTTCAGTGTGTGCCTCCATTAGTTTTATATGTGTGTGCCAGTGTATTTGTCTGTGTAGCAGTGTCTGTTGATTGCATTCAGAAGGAAAAAACAATTGGAAACGCCTCTCTGGCTGATGGTTCCATGTAATCAGGGGTTACAAAGTGAGCTGTGTTCTGAATATCAATGGTTCTGCAACACAGCTAGTTATCATATAGATAAGACACACAAAATGCCTTCATTTTTGTCGCTGGAGCGCAATCACGACCTCACGTCTTCTCAACAACCTCTTCAGCTGAGCAGTTCCACGTTATTGACTTGCAGCCGCAATTTAAAGGCTAAAAGTATAATCTAAAGGTCGGTAAAAACCTGAGCGACCCGTTTTACAAACAGCTGTTATTTACTGTATTGAACTTTTGAATTGGGTTTGATAAATCAGACCCTTGTTTAAGTCTGACTCCACAGTGGACTAAAACAAAAAACAGGTGCAAGCTTCAACACTAGAAGTAATATTTTACACAAAAATCAACAATTTTTTTTGATTGTGTTGTAATACTAAAATTCCAAACATTATATTCATAGCAGATACCTAAAAAGAATCGACTTGATAAGTTGGCTGCAGTTAAACCAAGTAAAGCTTGGTAAAGAAAACACATCAGGCAAAGAACATTTGAAGGTTTTTGTTACCACTTTAAGTCTTGAACTGGCGTACTAACCACCTGGTTCACTGTTTATTTGATCATGTAGCCTAGCTGCTCCCCTCACCTTATGAACTATGAATATGTCTGCATAAACACAGCCTGTCCAAAAAAAAAAAAAAGTAAGTCCCACATTTTAAAGATTTTATTGTCTGGACTCATCACACCACATGACCTCTTCCCATTGAAACACAGTCCAGTCTTTATTGGTTTCCAAACTCTTTTGACTCAAATGATAATGGCGAGGTCTCACCATCAATTCTGTGGGAGGGAGGAAAAGCTGTTATGAGAGGAAAAATAATAGAAATAACAGTCAGATTAAAAAGAGCTCGACTGGAAC
The DNA here is from genome assembly GCA_029822895.1 of Maxillicosta whitleyi. Taxonomy (NCBI): domain Eukaryota; kingdom Metazoa; phylum Chordata; class Actinopteri; order Perciformes; family Neosebastidae; genus Maxillicosta; species Maxillicosta whitleyi. The sequence continues at coordinate 5,284 of JAPSES010074137.1, forward strand.
AACAAGGAATGCTAGAAAGCAAAATCAAAGAGTTGGAGTTAGAACATAAAAGGACATCCAACAACTCCACTCTCCTTGAATAAAAAAAAAACTAGGTATGAGCTAGATGAGTTTTTAACATACAAAGCAGAAGGAGCTCTCAGTTTTATAAATCAAAAATACTTCGAAATGGGCAACAGGGCAAGCGGGTTATTGGCCTTCCAACTGCGAAAAGCTCAAACAAACAGAATAATCACAAAAATTAAACATCCCAGTACCAAAATAATCACGGCAAAGCCAAAAGAGATAGCTGGGGCATTTGCTGAATTTTATAAAAACTTATATAGTGACACAAAGTCTAACATTATTGAAAACAAAACACAAGAATTTTTCAAACTCTTTTGATTCATGACCCCATTTTAATGTCACAAATTTCTGGTGTCATCAGACATTCAAAAACAAGACATGTTTCTCTTGTAGATGTCTTAGTGGGGCCAGGCAGGTGAAAACATATTTACATTCTGTGTTCAATCTGGTTTTCTAACTGCAACTGTGTCTGGGCAGGTTGAAGCGTCGTAGCTAGCACACACGGTCACATGATCAGGTGAATTACGATACGTCTTACGTCAGATATTATATCCTACATTGTATTTGAACATCTATCAAAATCAATGAATAGTTAAAGCTGTACGCAGCAATGGGCAGAACCTTGTGCTTGTGTGGCTGATAGGGTAGTTTTTATGTGTCTATGGGGCGCTAGAGTCATTTTGACACCGAAGAGGTTAATCTTTACATTTTATCAAATTCTTCGCCAGACCTGACATGCGTGCCCAATTTGGTGAGTTTTTAAGCATGTGTAGGGGGTCAAATTACAATTTAAAGTGGCACAGAACAATAAAAAAAAAATCAAGGAAATACAAAACTTACACTCACTGTGTGTGTGTGTGTGTGTGTGTGTGTGTGTGTGTGAGTGAGAGGGTCTTGGTCGCTAATTATTACACTACTTAAATGTCTACTAAATAAAAAACTTTGCAATTCATCCTCAAACAAAAAGCCCATTAAACTTAAAATGAATCCAAGTCCAAATTTCCCAGGTGCTCTTGAATGCATCAAACAACAGAGGTTTCAAACAAACAGATGCAGTTATTTTGGAAGGCGCTTACCAGGTGTTCATGCTAAATTGTAAAGAGTTACGCCACAGTTCAGCCACAAATCTTGAGAAAATCTTTTTCTTTTTCTGCTTCACCTGAGGTGCACACTGCCGTGTCCCCACACCGACTGTAAACTGCTCTGCTTACACTGAGTCGAGCTGGATGCTAATCAGGAGATTGGTTTCACCTGTGCGCTCCACCTGGTCTTTCCCCTCATTAGTAGGAGGGAGGGAGGCAGTTTGACAGAACGGTGACCCAACACTGATTCAGTAGTAAAACCCATGGAGTTTGATAAATGACAGTGGATGGACACAGTTAAAAATGACATATGTTAGTGATAAAGTTATTTTTTTTCATAAGTTTTTTTCTGTTTCTGATATAATAACCCTCAACTTGTACCTTCTCAGCTGTCTGCATGTACCCCCACCGTACTGCATCCATATATATATATAAAAATATCAATGGATACAGTCGGCAGCAGTAGGACAGGAACACCCACAAACATCACCAGTCTGTGCCTTTAGCCATGATGAAGAGCTGCTGTGTGCCCTTTTGCACCGGGAAAAAAAAATAAAAAAAATCAGCAATTAAAGTTTTACATTTTACCAAGTAATAAAAAGCAGCCAGAAAAGGGTAAAAATGGCTTTAAGCTATCAGAGGAAAGGATGAGTTTGGCATATTATTGAACCCAACAACAAAACACGTGTATATCTGCAGGCACCACTTCATTTCAGATCAGTGTAATGTAATATGAACCAATCATAGACTATGTCAGGGGTATCAGAAAGAATATTGTTTAAATGCTAGTGAACATTGTACTACATTTGTAATTTGTATAGATTTCCTCATAACGTGTACAAATTGGAGTTTTATACAGTGAGTGGAGGTGTACAGGGATCCGGTCTATTACAATTTATGAATATATTATTGTAGTGCAAAGTGGTCCAAGTATTTATACTGAGTGCATCAATATGATCTGTGAATTAAATATAGGACTCGATCTGATTTTAACTGAAATAAATGCAAAATACAGAGGATGATAACTGTCATAAATTACTTACAAAAGGTTAAATAGGGAGAAAAATGTATTTGGGAACTGACACCAAAGTAGCACTGAGTCTTAACATCGACTGAAAACGTGTTAAAAACTTCAATGTAAGTAAAACTATTAGCATAGTTTCCTTTTATCATTTTGCATTTGACCTATCTCTCATTTCCCCTTCTTAATTTCCACATGTATACATGTGTAAATTACAACTGGACCTAGGGGGTAAAAGTCAGAACATCAGTACAGCTGGACCTCTGAATCCTGTCAACCTTCAGGGGTGTCTGTCAGGAGCCACAGCCTGCAGACCCGACACAGGAGCCCAGAGCTCTGTTCTCCTTCTGTCTTATTTTTCTATTACAAAGAGCTACAGGGAGTCTGTGGGGGTGTGTGTTTGTGCTCACATCTGGACATGGGCAGACTGAATATGTGTAGGTTCAGCAGGTGTGTGTGCGTATGTGTGTGTGTATGTGTGACCTACCACCAAGCGACAGGCCAATGAAAACAACACTGGGAGACTGCTGCCCTTCTACACAAACCTAATTCCTGCCGCACGGGTCAAAAGTCACTTAAGTCTGTCTAGTTTAGTGTGTGCATGTGTGTGTGTTTGTGTGTGTGTTCCCCTTTGTTGAGTTAACTAATTATCAGTGCAGTGGCAAGTACACATATGTGAAGGATGATGCATATATTAGCATATTTGTGTACTGCATGTGTGTTGTCACTAACACAGAGGGACCAAGGGTCAGGTTTGCACCCGGTGTGATGATGCTGAGGGCATAGGTGTGTGTGTGTGTGTGTATTATTATCGGCCACTGAACACATGGCATGGGACCAAAGGTGATAAGTCGGCCTTCTATCCAGAATCATAATGATGTCCGTGGCTGTGTCTGTGTTCCCTGCTGTACACACCCCCTCCTCCTACAGCTGCATCTGTACTGTACAGCTCATCAGCTGAATACATACTCACACACCTGCAGTACAAGTGGCACTTTTTTTTTTTTTTTGAAAGGAATTAATTATGAACTTTTATATTCACTTGCTGGAAGCTTTTGGACTAAGAATAAATAAATGCATAATTTAAAAAAAATAGATATTGGCCGATGACCACATCCAATAGTCCTCATTATTTATAGTGATCATAATTGTTATTTTTAACCCATAAAGACACAAACACCCACCACTGACAAAAATAATCTACTGATCTAAAATGTTTACTAACTTATCACACTAATTATATCAATATGGTGAAGTAACTGATGTAAATAGTTTAGCATCTTTTTATGGTCATCAGATATGACCCATTTGGATGTTCAGAGGCTCCATAGTAGCTTGTACAACATTTATTCACCAGTTATTTTGAAAAAACAGTCACTTTCTTCGTTTCTTTTTCTAATTCAGAAAAAAGAAAAATTACCTAGCTGTGAATGCCTTTGATCTGGAAAACATGGCTTGAAATGGTCTGATATAACTGTTTAGTGTGTAAAGACACTGTGTTAAATTTGATGATCCAAGTCATTTTTCTATGAGTTTTTAATGAATCGGCAGTCTCATTGTAGGTTTCATGTGTAACCCATCGTGTCCATTCATGTTACATGCGGAACCTGCCCATTTAAACGCAAATAAATCACAAGTGATTTTGCAACAGTGGTCATTTTTGTGAAACACTGTCTTGCATATTTACTTCAATTCCCAAAATGTACCTGTGAGAGAATAAAAAAGATTTTTTTTTTTTTTTTAAATAGTAGCTTGTGGGGGAGTGGTTACTGTTTCAGTGGTAGCCGTCTAAGGTCCACTGATAACAGAATCTAAGGTGACTCATCTGTGGCCTGTCCTAAACTGTGACTCCTGACATCCTCCCCCACCCTCACCTGTCTGGATGGGCCTCCTGTCATCACCTTTCTCATCTGACTTGATAGACACCCCCCCCATATGCCCCCATCCTACTGCATCTTTGCAGACTGGAACTACACCTGTTCATCAATGGGAGCAGATCTCTCCTTCACTGTGATTTTCCCTGAGGTTTCTTTTTGGGTTTTTGGAGTTTTTCTTGCAGAGAAAAAGGGTCTAAGGACGGGGGACACCCAGGACATTAATTCATTTCCTTCATCTACTGTTTATTTGATTGCTATTTGCTTAATTCTGTAAAGTCCTGTGAGGCAACCTTGTTGATTTGAGGGCTCTACAAATAAAACTAAATTGAACTGAATTAATTTCCATGTCCTTTTTCCCTTGGTTACTTCGGGGTAATCATTGCATGCAGAATCATCCACACATTACAGGAATACTGACTAGTCATAATTTCAGAGGACAAGTCAAATCACTAAGTTGTCTGTGGATTTGTTTTGTATTATAGTTTGGGGATTGGTTGTTACATGCCGATTTTTGTATCTGTGCGTCAAAGAAAAATATATTACATCCAAAATAATTGTATCTCAGTAATTTTTTTTTTTTTTAAATAGACCCAAAGTGCTTCCAAACTTGCTTCATAAAATTAGTCCACATCAGTGATACTTGAAGTGTGGTCTGTGGTGAGAGGATGTCATAAAAAAAAGTCATATTTATATCAGTGCTGCTAAAATCACCTCCATTTGACTTCCAGAGCAAAGTTACAAGTACAGATGAGTTTGTTTTTTAATATTATAAGTAAATCAAATGTAGCCTAAATAAGCCTAACAGTAGACTTTTATGGAATTTGTCTATGCAAACCCATGTTTTTACGTCAATGTCTCATTACAGTTCGGTTTCCTAGGTTACCTATTGTCATATCAAAGACCTTGCGTAACTTGTGAATTGTGGTGGAAAGTAGAAGAGCTAAATAATCACAAATGGAGAGTGAAACAAAATAAAACAAAGACTGGCTTGAACCGTTCTAAAACACCATAATGGATCAGTGACTGAAGAGAAAAGATGGAGAAATGACAACCAATGTTAGCAACGAGGTGAGAAGACATTCTGTTAACATTGAGCTGTTAGCACCATTTGTTATATATTGCAGGTATAATTTGTAACATACAAAATACTAGAAAAGCACTCAGTGAGCGCAAACCTCCACCAAGCAGCACATTTCCCCCACATATTGTGACTGACATCCCGCAATATTACTCCCACATTTTTAAAATCTATTTTATTAGATTCTTGTCACTGGAAACATACCCAAAGAAATGTGAATTACATGCTGCTAACAAAGAAAT
>JAPSES010074138.1:0-10648 GCA_029822895.1 Maxillicosta whitleyi
TTGGTTGTTTATACGTCATGTAACGTTAGCATACCGTACACTTATTCAGCCTGTTGTTCTCTATTCTATTTTTATTTATAAATGACTTTCAACATGACATGTCTGTTCTTGGTGTTGGATTTTGTCAAATACATTTACTTATACTCCAGAGCAACTTATAATCCGGATAATACGGTAACTGAGGGACTTTTTGAATTACCTTTACAGTGTAACATAGTTGACAGGTATAGTTGACATTTTTTGCTGTTTTCAGAATTTTTACAGAATTCCTCTAAATATCACATGTACAATTGAGTTAAATTGAAATTAAAAGTTATTAATCAAGATATTGTCGTAATACTGTTGATATAAGGGTGTGATAACTACACACTTGACTCTCACACTACTAGGAGTGTGAGGAGAAAGCACATACCATGGAGAAAATATGGTAAATGGTTATTTGTCTACTAATGGATGCATGGGAAGTTCATGTACAAACCAACCCTAACTTTGAGCTAAATGTTGAAACTTCATGATAGTATCTTTGCACCTCGAGAGAGTCAAGTAGGTTTGAAATGTTATTTTGGACTTTTCACAAGCGTACTGATCCTAAACGAGAGTGGAGGCATCTTTAGTTTAGAAACCCCCTTGTTATCTGATATTAAGACAGAGTTGGATGCAATGCAACTGCTTGATTTATAATCCCAGTTTAATCTACTAACACCAGTTCCAATACTTCTTGAATTACCAATACCTTCTTTAACCGCCAAACAAAATGAGCTGAAAAGACCCTGACCTCTACAGGGAATGATGGCGCAGGAAGTTACAAACTACAGAGAGTATTCAGAAAGCACTGCAGTACATGACAAGTGCACATCAAAAGCAGGGAGCCCACACACTGCGACTCAGACAGCAGGGTTCAGAGATTAGGCAAACTATGCAGACAGTGGCATCAGTTACAGCCAGTCAGCCATCCATTCACAGCCTGTCTTCACTGATGACCAGATTATAGCCAAGTAGGACACTGTGAAAAACACGGGGCGACTCACTGAAGGTCAGCGCTTAGAAATGTGACGATTCTTAGACAGAGACAGAAAAAGGACCATGAACTGTTTCATTCATCACATTTCTGCAGAGCAAAAAAAAAAAATCACATCTCCCTTTGGTGCAGCTGTTAACTGTAAAAGGTAAAACTTGGACAAAGTGCACCAAAGTAAAATGATTAATGTAAGAGCAATGTTGGAAGGAGGTTTAAGTATACCGTTGTGCTCATACGTTTACACACCCTCACAGAATGTGTAATTCTTTGGCTCTTTTTCCACAGAATATGAACAATGATACAAAAACTTGTCTTTCAATCACGGCTAGTGGTTGGTGAAGCCATTTATTATCAAACAAATGTCTTGGTCTTTTTAAATCATACTGACAGAAACTATCCAAAGACTAGTTCTTAATCCTCTGTATTGACCTCTTTAACATCAATGACAGCTTTAAGTCTTTTGTGATCGTTGTGGATGAGGTTCTTTATTTTCTCAGATGGTAAAGCTGTCCAGTTTTCTCAGCAAACACCTTCAGTTCCTTTCAAGTTTAGAGTTTTGTTGCATGAACTGCATGTTTGACACCGCCCCAGAGCAGCTCAATGATTCTGAGGTCAGGAGACTGAGATGGCCACTCCTTCACCTTCACTTTTTTCGGCTGTAGCCAATGACAGGTCCAGTTAGCCTTGTGTTTTGGGTCATTGTCATGTTGGATCATCCAAGACTGTCCCATACGTATCCTGTCAGGGTATGTAAACGTATGAGCACAACTGTAGCTGCATTTCCACTGCAGGAGCTTCAATTAATTACAAGGAACGAGCACTGCAAGGACAGAGGGGCCTAATCTTATGTTTGGGAAGTCTTATTGTTGACATTTCAGGACGTTTTGGGTTCTACTACAGACACATAAGGTAATGATCTTGTCTATGGGTGGGTATTACCAACAACCTCACAATACGATACATATTGTGATACAGGGGACACGATACGATACACATCACGATATATGTGCATTCTGGTACATGGTATTCAACGCGATATGCATCCCGATATTTTAGGCGTATATATATATTTTTTTTTAACTTTTTAACATTTGACAGAAAACAGACACATGTATACCCAAATGTTAGTTTTTATTTTGCTGTAGAGCAACAGTTCCACTGTAGTTCATGTAAAACACTGCATTAAGAACTTGGCTGTAGTGCACAAATAAAGATGGATTTGATAAACTTAAAACATGCAAAGTCAGATGCTGATTCACAAACTTGTTACATGTGAAATATCGATACTGACGCCTCCATATCGATACGCATATCGCGAAGAGGCCCGCGATGGCCCCCCATATTGATATTTTGAACAAACTCCTAATCATGTCAGCTGAATAATTTGACTAATGTTTGTGAGTTTTGGAATTTTTGAGTTCCTAGGACTAGAAATCTGAGGCAAAAAAGTCCTGAGACTTTAGGAGGAATTTGACGTTAATAATTTGTTTCAGGTGTTTTCAACTGTTTTCAGCTCGAGAAAAAAAAAGAGACAATACACAGGATATTTGAGATTGACAGGATATTTCTTAATGATGAGGTTTTCACATGATTATTGAACTATCAGCTTGAAAATCAAAGGATCACAAGAGAATGAAAAAGATTCTTGACTAGAGGTTTCTTTACCTACTCAGGTCTACATAATTGACGAATGGAAAGCCAAATATCTGCAGAAAATACATGCATAATAAAAAAAATATTATTCTATATATCTTATTCAGCATAAAATCAGGGGGTGCAATATAAACAGGTTTTGCAGGAAAGTAATAAAATGCAATATGAGCTCAACGTGGTTTAATCAGACTCAAGTCATTGTGATTTTATTTATTAAACCAAATTTATAAACCAGGAAGAACAAATGAGATGAACCGTTTAAAAAAGAATAATGCAAGTGTGAAAGAAATTGTGACAAAGCTTCGCATCTTCATTTATAAACCCATCTTAAGGGGATTTGTCACACTCATAAATGAAATATGCATCTCTAATAGTGTGGGAATGTCGTTACCTTCATGCAGTCGAGTGACATATGAGAGCACGCTGCCACCCAGTACACTCTGTATATAAAGCACCACAACACTATAACTCTTTACACTGCCACATTGAACTGTAGCGGTATTTAGATCATGAGTTCACCAGTCATGTGCCATGTTAAAATGCAACCACAGCCCAGTTAATACCGTCGTGACAGTGACGGACACAGTCTGCAAGTTCATGAAATGCTGTAGAAGCAGCATGATGTATAAAAAAATTAAATATTCAGCACGCTATTCAGTACAAAATACTATCCAAATGACAGTACATTCATCTATGGTTGATTCTTTTTTTAAAAAGGGGGGTGGGGAGTATAGACATCGATTCCAGCGTGTTAGCATGTAATGACCCCTCCCTTTGGGTGCCATTAGTTATGGGCCTCTGTTTAAATCTGGGGTAAATAGAGCTGTTTGGCTGATCTGGGTCCTGGCTAGCGAGCTGACTGGATCTGTATGCTCCCTGGAATGGGTTTGCTTCTCAGAATAGCCAATGCCAGATACCTTCCTCCCTCTGTGTTATTTGGAGACCAAGGGCAGTGGAATCCAACCTCCTGCAGGGCACTGTGCTGTGGTCCTTACTTCAGGACAGAACGAAGGGGATGATACCGTAAGTGCAAAAATCAGTAATACGAGGTACTGTCAGTAAAATTACCCATGCTAATTTAGAACCCGGTCTGTAGATTTTGGATTACCTGATTTAATTCTGTAACGATGGGTTATGACTACATGATTATAGCGTTCATTTTTGCAATTTCATGGCCAACGGATATGACAGACGGCTCAACACTTGCCAAATTTCATGACACTGGGAAGGATGTGCTATAGTGACAAACTTAAAAGACTCTTTTTTTGTCTGTAATTATTTTAAAGTTCCACGAAGCAGCAACTAGAATGAGAACAAAACACCTCTGAGAGCTGCTTTCCTTTGCTCCATCAGATCTTCACTTCACTGAAATCATCCCTCGGAAAAGATGAACGGAAGCAAAGTGAACCAAGAGGATACTGATGCCATGCTAAGCAGCCCCAGTGACATCGTTCATCTTTTCCTTCACTACGTTTATTGTTGTGCACTACAGGCCACACTGTGCTCCTATTGTTCAACCATGTGACAGTACTGACCATCTCAGCTCAAAAAATTTAACATGCTGATCTTTCTGTGAGGACACGGTGAAGCATTTGATATGTGCTGTCGATTGTCGCAGACATTGACTTGACCACAAATGATTGAATGTGTCAGACGACATCGAACCGTCTCTCCTAATCCGACCCAACAGAATGCTAGCTAGACCTGACTGGATATCTTGCGGTAGAAGAGGTTATGTGACTCCGACTGTAGACTAAAACAGAAAGGAGAAAGACCAAAGCAAGTCAGAAACCTCTTCAGTTTAACGTCAACTTCACTTCGGTGAGTTACAATGCATTGCATCAGTAATAGAAAAGGAAAAAAAAAAAAAGAATAAAATCTTCAAAGACGAATTACTTTCTCGTCCTGTCGACAACAATATTCTACATTTGACCAGCCACAGGCAGGGAGAGATGGGGAAAATAAAGTGTGAGTGATGGTGTTTGTGGAGCATGACGCCTTAACATTTATCTAGAGAGTTGATCATCTGTGAAGGCAGAGGCTCCTCCAGTGCCTTCAGGCTGTCTGAAGTGAACAAGCCAGGTAGGAGATGAGTAAATCATGCTGTTTAGTCATAAATACCTCCAGATGATACACAGTGAACTCTACGGGAAGATATACGTTACCCGACTTCATTTGTGTGACCATTTTTATGTCGCTAAAGTACTTTTAAGTGTCTGGACCACACCCTGCAGCCCTTGTGGACCTTTGTCTATAAGTAATTTCTGTTTTTTAATTAATTTAATTTTTCCCACTTTCCTGATGTTTGGTCTTCGTACAGCCATTTAATATGACAGCTACATTTTGGCTGTCATTCAACCGACAGAATAGTGCTTTAGAAATGTGTCAAAAGTATCACAAATTATTGACAGGCTGTCTCATCAAACTGTATTTTGCAAAATTAGTGTGTAAGAAAGCAGAAAAACTGGGGTCAATCAAAATATTGAATTAGCAGAGGTGAAATCAAGGTTCTGGTAATAGAAAACAGTTGGTTTTGAAATATGAATAGTAAAGACAAATATGACTTAAGCCACTTTCAGATCATCTGACGTCCTAATAACAGGATGTGAAATATCATGACATTTGAGCTGTCACATAGAACACAGGGACACACAACCTGAATTAAGGTGAACGCAAATCTCTTCCGCTTATAACCATGCGTGCTCACAAAAATAGACGCAATAATAACCTGAAGGTCTTTCTAGACATTACCATCACATTACATTAATCTTAATAAATGGTTTAATATTACAGTTAAACAATGAATAATTCACTTAAATCTTATGGTTTTCACATGTTTACAGAAAGACAAGACATCATTTAAATGCATTTAAGATGTATTTATAGTTTGCATTTTTCTGAAAACAAAAAAGAAAAAACATGTAATTTTTAATAACTCAAGATCATCAATTTTAAGTATTTACATATTTCACACGACTACCTTAAACATGGTTGGTCAAGTTAAACTGCAGTGCAACTGCTGCAGTGACTGAGACACATTTCAGATTAGTGAGTTAAAACAACAAATTATTATCATTATTGTTATTAAATCATTGTGCCTTGAAATGTGTAAATACTGTTTATTGACTCTTAATTAATTTTGTATTTCACAGATTTTATTTTAATTAGAAGTGTTTGGTTTATAGTATTGTATAGCAATTTTTTTGTTTTGTTAGTAAATACTAACCAAAATGTAATATCCATCCATCCATCCACATGAACTACCGTAATTTCTAGGCTATGAGACGCATCTGAATATTATTTGCAGGTGTCCACATTGTGACATATCATATTTGCACAGAAAACAGAAAGATTATTTAAATATTTATTTACATAGTATCACTGCTTGTTTCCAAACCGTGCCTGTAAAACAGCTGATCTCTATGTCCACCTTCCTCCTGCCACTGAAGTCCTCTTCTTCAGTGTACATGCATGTGCATTTCTTCATGTGTTTTCCATGATGAAAACTTAAAACTGAAAGCTTAAAACTAGCATCTCCCTCAGTGCATCACCTCTTCCACCTCTCTGTCTTGCTTTAGGGCTTCATGCTAAGAGCGCCCCCCGGAGGCCGTTAGCCTTTAAAAATCTATACTAGAGCCGCAGGGTTCAAACACAGAAAAAAGAAGTGGCTTATAGTCTGGAAAATACGGTATATAGAAATTGTAACTGATATTTTAAGGTATTTGAGCACATCTCAGCTCAAGACTTCTGCTGATTTAGGCCCAGAGGAAGGATAAAGAGGAGGTTTATGGATGTGAAAGAGGACATGAAGGGAGTCAGTGTGAGAGAAGAGGATGGCAGAGGAAGACACGGTTAGATGGAGGTAAACGATTCACTGTGGAAAAGCAGGAAGGAGAAGAAGAAGAAGTAGCAGCACATGCAGGACACAAATGCAAGCTGAACACAATGTAAGACACCCACAAGGACAAGAATAGCTCCTGTTAAACTGACATGCTGAAAAGGACCAAGAAAAACTCAAAATGAAGAGGGCACAGAGTAAAAAAAATAAATTAAATCGTAGCTGTGTGGTTCTAATTAATCAGTCAATAGCACAGGTTTACCCCGAGGCTGTGAACAAACTGACCGAACAAAGTTTCAACACACCCACACCACCTGTTTAGAAAAGCAAATGCATCTCTCTGGTGGTTGTTGATACAGACATAGCTGCTCTGGGCATGTCCAGATCGCCTTACTCATCAGGCAGGCGGCACTGGGTGTGGTGGGAAGGAAACGCTATACCGCTGCCAAACGGACCCGCTGTTAATGTCCTATATGTTGATCACTATCTACTGTAACAGCTGGATGCCCATTCTAGCTCCTGGAAATACAGTACAGAAGACCCTCCAGTCACTTTTAACAGGATCTCAGGACTATTTTTAGAGGATAACAAGTTCTGGAACCATTAGAGATCTTACTCCGTTTCACACACTACAGCAGGGGTGTTAAACATATGGTCTGTGAGCCAAAACCAGCCCACCCAAGGGTCCAATCTGGCCCATGGGATGAAATGTGAAATGCAAAAAATATTAACAATCAAGGATGTTTTTCTAAAATTATTTGAGTTCGGGGGGCGCATACAAACCAATATGATCTCAAGTAGGTCTTATTTAGTGTAGACAAGTAAAATTACATTAAAAATATTTACAATTATATACCATTATTGTATATAAAAAAAGTGAATAAACTGAACAAATATGAATATGAGTGGAATTTTAACAATTGTGCCTGTTACTGTTTATGTAAGTTGTCCTGCACATATGTAAATGATAAGCTGAGACATAATGGCATTGTTTTGTTAAAATTGCACTTGGTTCCTTAAGAAATTTTGGTTGTTTATTTGCATTTTTTAAATCAAAATGTTTTTTGTTTTCCAGAACACAGTGCTCAGGTGTTCAGCTGTTAGACATGCTGTATGAATAGATGCATATCAACATCTTAGTACATTAAGACAAAGAAGAATAACTCTAAAGAAAAAAAATAAACAAAAACAAAAAATAATCCCCAGTCACTACCAGCGAGCCCGTTACAACAATAATATATGGAGCATGAACTGATAAACTGGGATAATGTCAAATTTTCTAAAGTAGAGTTTGTAGATATTAACATTTTCATAATGGAATTTTACTTTTTTTCCCCCTGAAAAACAGAGAAAACATTATTTATTGGTTCTTATCTTATTATTTTATCGGCCCAGATGAGATCATAAGTAGCTGAAGGTGGAACTAAACTAACTAAAATCAGTTTGACATCCCTACACGACAGATACCAGAAGGAACATTATTTCATAGGAAGCTGAAATATTTATAGTGCGGTCGAAAAGGGACATAAATGGTGGTTATAAAGACGAGTGATAAATTTCCTTTCAAGTAATATACGGCATAAAAAATTAACAAGGATCAACACGTTTGAAGCTAAAAATACAGATTTTACACTTCTTTCTTCTTAAGACACGCTTTCAGGCAACTTAAGCTGTATGAAACCGCAGAGACCCTGAGAAATGCCAGCTATGCCATTCAGAGGAGACAGCTGCCACATGCACAGCAGAGCCCACGTGGATCCACTGCATGGAGCAACAGGAGAAACAAACCTCATGAACCGGCCTTGTGGGACCTTCCATTTAGTTCATCTAGCAAAACAGACGTAACAAACAACGTGAGGGCTTTAGTTTCTTTTTTTTTTCCCGTCTCCTTACTGGCTTTCTGAACGTATTCTGCAATATAAACAACACAGATGCCCGAGCTTTTGAGAGGGAAACATGATGGGGACAGCACATTTTGTTTTATTTGTGCAAAATCTACAGTTCAAGGTGCAGCTGGAGGAACAGAGGTAAAAAAAAATATTTAAAAAAAAACCACATTATCATTGTACTAGAGGAGAATTCTCATTTATCTGTAGTAGGGGTGGGTGTTACCAACAACCTCATGATACGATACATATCCCGATACAGGGGTCACGATACGTATGTGCATCCCGTTACATGGTATTCAACGCGATATGCATCCCAATATTTTAGACCTATACAGTGGACCCCTGCCTTATGACATTAATCTGTTACGGAGTTGGAACCGCAAGGTGAAATTATGGTATAGCGGACAATAGAAACCTATGGTAATTAGGTATTATTAAAAATGAGTAACACAATAGTATAGTAGGTACTACTTATAAATAATATACATATATATATAATTAAATAACAGTATAAATAATCATTATAATTAAAAAATATATAAAGGAAAACTTTAATTTTATTTTTATCATTGACTGGTAACGGTCATATTCCTTAGCGCTGGTAACGCCTTCTTCGTACTTTTTTGTTGTCTCCAGCTTCGTTTCCATAGTTACCTTTGTTTTTTACTTCTCCCTTTATCATTACTCGCAATTTTGGGACTCATGGATACAAGTCTTTACGTAACGCACACTAGATCTAGAACTTGAACATCTCAGTGACGCCGACAGTTGAAGAGGCCTGCGGCGATATATCCCCATATCAATATTTTGAACACACCCCTAATCTGTAGTCTATTTAAGTATTTAATTTTCGACCTTTTTACTTATACTTCTTATTTTATAATGCAAATGCGTTCTTTCTATTCCTTTCCGATCAGAACATCCGATTCGAAGCAACCTGGAACAATAACACAAACAAAAAGACTAATCTCTCTGTGAATCTATTAGTGGTAACGACATGACACGGAAAAAATGTGATAAAATGAAACTCACGCCAAAGATGGAGTGAGACAAAACAGAAGAAGAAGAAAAAAATAGTGTAATGTTACAGATCTGTCGCTGAAATTGAAAGTGATTTGCACACTGGAACAAAGTGAACGTTCGGTGTTTTGAGTTTATTGTGTTTTTCAACTTGATTTTATGATGCGACTTTGGCTTTGAACACAAACAGCCGATAAAAACATCCTTCAGAAGCCTTTTTACTTTCATGTGTGAAGCACATTTCAGAGCCTGTTGCCTTTCACTTTTACTGAACTGGAATCAGTCACTTTTTATCAGTTTTTTATTTCATTTATTTATTTTATTTTTTTAACGCTGGCCTCTGTACTTTCGTTCAAGTACAAAATGTGTATTTTCGCCATCTGTGCAGACAACTTATTTCATATCGATACCTCCCGCATGTTAAATCATAGAGGCTCTAAACAAAAGAAGTGGGTATGATACAAAACATGTCATTGTCAAAGGAAGTTCGGCTCCTGGCTTTATCTCCCTCTCAGTGATGTTGCAATTGTGTGCGTATTTTGATCTTTGTTGCAAGGCAGCGCAAGACCGACTAAAAAAAGACAAGAGATTTGATCGGACATTTTTAAGCCTGTGGCGGGCAACACAAAAGAATAAAGCTCCCAGTGCAGTCTATCTGAGCTCATCCTTTGAACCTATAACTAGTGCATAAACAACAATAATTAAGACTAAATGGCCGTGACAGACTCTTTGTCTTCAGAAGCTGCCTGAAACGGTCACCAGCTTTGATCAGAGACAGCTGACGACCCAGACAATGCCACATCTAACCTCTTTCTATTTTAGACTTCACCCAATATTTCACAACCTTTCTTCTCACTAAGCCATCTATATCCAACGTTTTTCTGTAATATTTCAGTAAGACATAAAAAAAGGCTATGCTTACATGAAAAAGCTCCCAATATGGAGGGGCAGAGAGTTAAGACCCACGACATTAGCAGCAGTCCACAGTGTATTGGGGGGGGGGTATCACCAACAACCTCGCAATACCATCCATATTCCGATGCAATACATATTGCGATATATAAGCATTCCGTTCCGTTCAGTTTGTGGTTCAAGCACAAAACACAGTCATCGGGCTGTTTTTGTCGTTCTTTTGAATACCAAAAATGTAAGTTGAGTAATGCCTGAAGGCTGTCATTAAACCTTTTTTGAGGCTTCTTCTTTTTAACAAACACTGGTGCAATAAAGTAG
>JAPSES010074139.1:0-10648 GCA_029822895.1 Maxillicosta whitleyi
ACTTCATCATTACATTAGTACCATTACTTCATCATTACATTAGTATCATTACTTCATCATTACATTAGTACCATTACGTCATCATTACATTAGTTCATCATTACATTAGTACCATTACTTCATCATTACATTAGTACCATTACTACATGATACCTTACTGGTAACCTGTGCTGTGGTTGATACTAGTAACCTGTGCTGTGGTTGATACTGGTAACCCATATTAAATGTGTAACAACAGAGCCTCTCTCTCCTTTCCTGGACTGTCTGTCTGTTCTGAAGGGCAGCAGGACGTTCTGAACTGCAGTTATGCGTGTTCACCTACAGTCGACCATGTGACCTTCAGACCCAGCGTCTTAAATCCTGTTTCAGCTCATGTTCTGGTAAAACCAAGTCTAGACTTTTTTTTCCCCTCCAACTAGGATCAGACAGTGAACAAACTGCTCTGAGCATCACAGACACATTTATTACATCCATGTATCGTGTGTTTATAGAAACTGTTAAAACAGTTTGATTGAAACTGTTAATAAAAGTTAATAAAAACATCCATTCTTTAACAAACTTGTTAATAGACTACATGTATTGATTGAAGAAATTTTCTGTCTTTACATTTTACAGAACTAGTAACTGGAAATTAATAATTAATTCAACTGTGGTGAGAAATTTCTGCAGTTTTGAATTTGACTTATTGTCAAAACCTAAATCTTTTCTGTTTTAGTTCAGTCATCTGTGTGATGTTCACATTTATAGAGTTTATACAGAGGGAATACATGAGAGTTCAGATTATGGTTCAGTTTTAAACTCTGCACTGTCTTTGGCTTTTATTAAATCAGTAAAACACACAAAACAGCAGAATATGTAACAGAACATGAGTACTCTATGAAAATGAGCAAATCTGCAGACATACAGTAAATGTTCACATATGTAAAATATCGAGTGCTTGCATTAGTATTTACCACATTTAAAACTACTAACAGAGGAAGTTAGTGAGAAGAAAATGATTTGTTATGGAAGAATGAACACGGTGACTGTGATTACTCATCACATTCATGATTCACGCACACACACGCTTCTAAAAACAGTATTTATGACACACTCATGAGTAGAACATACCAGGACCAACCAAAAAAGGATGTTTGTGCATAGAACCCCCTCAGACCTGAACCTGCAGATGGGTAGGCAAATTCACCAAAGGAAGAAAGAAGAACCACTCACATCCTTTCATAAAGCACTGAGTCAATGAAAATGTTTAGAAAATGGATGTTATCAGTGAAAGCTGATGAAAAACCTCATTTTTCATCTTTTTTGTCCATTATTTCACACATTCATCTCTCTCTCTCTTGAACCCTTTAAGTGGTCCATCCTCCAGAGTCAGGGTCTACTGGGACAAATGTGAACTGGTTGTTCAGACTGATGTCACATTGTAAAATATCATGTATATATATGAAAGATGTGAACAGGATTACACCACAATTGAAATGTGGTGTAATCCGGTTCACATCTTTCATTTTTTGTATTACAGCCTCTGTTTTGTTCTCATGAATGTTGGCAGTCAATATACAATTCGTTTTGAAATTATCTGTCTTGTGGTTTCCTTGGTTTAATATTACTTATATTGCGAGGGAGTTTGAAATTGCTATTCCTATATACTAGTCCTATTGCATTAACACCAACCCACCACGTTAATCCGATCGGAAAATGCTGTTGGGCAATATGCCACAATATGAAAGGTTTCTGTAATTTAACTGTAATCTGACAACATGCATTCACTATTGTGTCAAATTTTTGGAGGAGGGAGAATCAGTGAGTGTCGCCTTGACTTCATTCGGGCAAAGTCATCAATGACCCCCTCTTCACTGACTTCCCCCACCAACTGGCATTCTATAGCCAGAATTGCCAGGTGGTTTAGATGATCTTGACCCATGGTGGACCTCAACCATGTATGCAGATGGTGAAGAGCACTGAAAGAACGCTCACAACTACAGCTTCTAACTGGGATGGTAAGCGCAACTTGTAAGAGGGCCCTCAGTGATGGGAACATCATGGCATCAAGAAGAGTGAAGACACTGAGGATGTCTGGTATGGTTTCGGGACTCTTCCTGCACAGAAATTTCTTTGCCATGAACAACTCTTCTGGAACCAGCTGGATGTGGTAGTGGGAGGCCAGTTTTCCCAGTGACTCCACACTGAGGAAAGATTTGGAGGCTGGGTGGCAAGCCTGAATTCCTTCCATTATTTCCCCTGCAACAGTAGAAAACCTGTTACTCAGCTCAGCTGTCATCCGGTCAATGCACATAAAGAACAGGTTCTGGCGCAGACAGTGGGAGTCGGTGGTAAGGTCTGACACTGAACCAGTGGGAGATTCTACAACAAAGTCTTCTAACTTCCTCTGCTTCCGTCTTGGAACAGGAGCAGACTCGGGGATGTTGTTCTGCCTCCTGTTCTGTTCTTTGGCTTATGAGGGTGTCGTGGATGGCATTCTTGAATTCTGCTGCTTTGGCCAGATCAATAGATTAGATTCCCCTTGAAGGAATTTATAGAAGTGTTCAGTGATGCCCAGCAACCTCTTAAACATAACAAGTAGGTACACTGTCTTCACGTTGGTCAATTTCACAGGAGGCCAATTGCTGTAGGCGTGTTGAGCAGCTGTAGGCTTCTGATGACCGCTGTAACTTTTGCGCAGCAGGACATTGATGGAGTTAAGCTGGCAAGACCACCGTGTTACAGAGATCTGCACCAGCTCACTGCGTTGGATGTTGAGCTCCTGCTGCACAGCCACCAGCTGGTCATGATTGATAATGGAGCCACTGAAACAGGAAAACACGCTCTCCAGGAGATCAAAGAACAGGCTGGCTTCTGGTATTGCCCTGCATGTGTGGCACAGCACCAGGTTAAGGTCGTGTGCATAGCAGTGCACGTAGATTGTCTCTGAGTGTTTCTCGCGGAAACGAGCCTGCACTCCATTGACGGTCCCACTGCAGCATCATCATAACACTGGGCCACAACCTTGAAATTGCTAATGCTGTGTGCATCCAGGACCTCTTCCACAGCATGAGTAATGGCGGCTACATTGTATGCCTCCAACTTCTTGAGGCAGAGGAAGCGCTCCTGAATGGCCTCCTGGAAGACATATCGCACACAGACAACCAGCTGTTCAGTATGCCCATCTTTGGCCCCATCTACCATGATGGCAAACATCCTTGCCTCCCTCACTTCCTCACTGATACGTGACATTATTTGAGAGGACAGGCAATGTATGATGTCATTTTGGGAGGACGGTGACACAGGTGGCATTTGACGGGCATTGATATGACTGCAGGAACAGGTTGAATTTGGACAATAGTTGCAAGCATTCCTGAAAATTTCCCCGATTCTGGCTGTCTTCACCTTCTGAGTGGCCCCTCAGAGCAATTCCCTGCTTGGCTAAAAACATTGTAATGGCCACAAGGCGGCGGAAATACTCCCTACGCTCAGTTATCTCCGCCACACTTGCAGCCACCACATCGCCATGTACTTTTGTGGCCTTGTAAACCATCCAAGCCATTAATGATGCCCTGTGTATGGCCGTTTTCTCATGCTCCCTGAAAGAGTCCAGCACCCTCTTCCAATTGCTGAACCCCGTGGATGCTAGGCCATCTTTATTGCTTCTATTCTCCTGCTTGCTAAATACCCGACAGCAAAAACAAAAGACAGCATTTTTGGTTTGTGAGTATTCAAGCCAGTTGAAGGAGTCATACCAGACTTTTATGAAGGACCTCTTCTGAAGACCGAAGAAGCTGGATGGAAAGGTGATGTCCTTCACCTGGTTCGGACCCGTCTCTGGACCTCCCAGGCCTATGTCTTCAGGCCTTCCCTCCTCTGTCCTTCCTTTCCCTCTCCTTCCCCTTTCCTTTTCTCAGATCTGACTCGTCTGTGAATCAACAGTAATAAGCAGCAGAAGTAAGCACCTCTTAGGTTCTGTGTGTTTGTTCCACAACATGTTCATCTGAATTATTTCTTTGTCTAATCTAACCACCTTCATTTCCCATTTTAGAAGTTGACATTTGGCTGACAATCAGAGGCAGAGAAGCATTGACTGGTAACTATTTCACTCAAAACAACTTGCACATCTAGGCCTAGCTGTGTAAAACATTGGGTTGACAATGTTGCGAGGTGACTAGAAGGTCCTAAGTAAATTGGGCTGAACTGCAGTACACTAGTATGTAAATGATTAAGTGTGGACCCCCCCCCCCCCAAAGATCTCGTTATAAATGGCTGTACGTTTGTTAAGAAAACCCACAGTAACATTTGTTCCCACAGTTGTTGGCACTAAACAACAGTCTATGTGACCAATGGGGGCCTTTTTCAAAATTTGTGAATTTATATCTGTATTATATTCAAGTTGTCTGGCTCATCCCTGCATGTTGTTGTTTTGCTGTGTTCATGCTGTGTTTTTATTTCTCTCAAGGATTCAAGGATATTTTTGTCACATGTGTTCTTGTGCTGGCACAACACACAGTGAGATGGGTGCTGCGACTACTCCCTTTGTGTAAAAAGAATAAATAATACAGGAAAGGTTGGGGGGTGGGGGGGTGGCTTAAGTATTTAAAAAGTGGATGGCTTGAGGGAAGAAACTCCTCCGTAGTCTTTCTGTCCTGCACTGGATTGAAAGCAGACATTTCCCAGAGGGCAGTTTTTCAAACACAGTGAAACTGGGATGGTAAATGACTTTCATTATCCTTTTTGCCCTAGTCTTAGATCTTCTTGAATATATGCCACACAATCCTGGTAGGCTGGTCCTGGTGATTTTTTCAACAGAATGTATAACTCTATGCAGGGCAGAGATTCAATAGTGACAGATTCAATAGTGGCAGTGTAAAATGACCTCTGCATCTCAGATGGAATTTTAAACTTTTTTAATCTCCTACGGTGGTACAGATGCTGCCTTGCCTTTTTCACTATGGATGAGACTTGTGGTGACCAGGATAGATCAGAAGATAATAATTTGAAAATCCATGCACAAAGGGATTGTTTTTGGAAGTATGAAGATCTGGATGGTGATAACTGCTACTAGAGGTTTACTGCCTTTGTAGGTGACTGATGGAAAGATGAGATCAAGCTTTACAGTCTGGATAGTGCTGTTACTTTAACTGTACACCATTTGTGCCATTTCAACTGTCAATGTATAAACCAATCAATAAACTTTAAAACATTAATTGAATTGGAATGGCCCCATCCTTTATTGTCTTTAAAGTTGGAATGTCTCAGTACATTGAAATGTTTTATTAGCCTTGTTATGGTTCCAATTTCTGTGCAAAATAATTAACATTCCTGTATGACGTTTGGGGCTTCAGCCGGGAATGCCCAGGTCTATCGACGCCCCTGCTTGGAAACACTGAACCGTTTCAACGCAAATGCTTCAGATTGATTCAATGGTTCAGAAAGCTTCAGTTTCTCCATCACTAGAATGAAGTGCATCAGACTTTACAAAGCATAAAAATAACTGCTTCTGGTCAGAGTTTAGGTGCACCTGTACTAGATTTTGTACTTAAAGTACTTGATCACTCTTGACGATTGATAAAAGTAAATTAAGTACTAAATGATGAACTACAGATATCTAGAAGGACAAACAATGTATTTATTAATTTCTTTTTGTGTAATGCTCTTTTTAAGATACAAATCTATAATATTTTATATTTTTTATGGATCCTTCATATCCAAGTGGCAGACATACCCAACTCTTTTTGCTGCATGTTCACAGTCTGCTTCCTTCAATGAATTTACTGCTGGATCCACCAAGTATACAGAGGATAAAGTCAGATTTATGTACTGCAAAACAGGAGGTTATTTTAGAAATATCAAACATAGGATATGTCTGAATAGAAATAATCTAACAGTAACAAAGCACAAGCTTGCAGTGCACTCTGTTGGTGTTCAGGGAGGAGCCCATGGCTTGGTAATTGTTGTGTTAGTACAATTAGCAGCACATTAGCCTGCCCAGCTCATATGGGTACTGACACTAGGTGCCTGTGACAGAGCCCCACCCACTGTCCTGGCGCCCTCGGTGGGTCCCATTGATCATAATTTATGAAAGGTACTCAATATCTAAGGTTCCTTCTACACGGGGTGTTTTCGGTTCATGTTTTGACAAGGTCTTCACACCTGATCTGTTCACTTTTTGGGACCGCACCAGGACCTTTATGGTCCTGACAACACAGCACTGGAGATAAATAGACTATGCAAGCACTTCTGTCATCAAAGAAGTTTCATGAAGGGTATGAAATGTAACAGGTGGGTAAAGTGGAATAATTGTACTTGTACTGTAATTGTAATTGCACATTCAATTGTATCAATAGTAGTAGATAAAACTTGTGTTTATCTTATAATATGCTGTTTCTGTTTCATTCACCAGTGTTGATGTCTCTTTGGAACCTTTTATACATCTTCTCATAAAAGGGACCTGTTCCATGGCGTCCAAGGTCACCTGCCAGATATGAAACTTTAATAATTTAAAAAGTAACATATCATTTACATGTTTGCAGACAATACAGTTAACTTACCCAGGAGCAGGCCTGACCACAGAACAGCCTGAGGCAGAACGGACTTTAGAAGCTTTGGGTTGAAACCTGGGTAGAAATATGCATTTGGTTCTCAATCAGTGTCCATGTTGCAAGAGTGAATTGCTCTACAACTGACAATTTCTTTTATCATAGAGAAATTTGCCATTGTATTTGCAGCTGAGTTAAAAATGGTAATAAGTGACAAATGTGTAGGAAAATGACAAACTTAGCTTGAAGAGGTTCTGAGCATTTGCTGCTGTCAATCAAAGTCCTAGACTAATGGCGTTTTTCCACTCCATGGTACCGGCTCTACTCTACTCTGTATGCCTATGGTTCTTTTCCACTTACATGGAACCAGCTCGTCTCAGCTCGAATCGTTACTCTGACACGGTGCGTTACTTCTGTGTCGTCTGCTCAGAGTTGCCGAAAACTCTCTTGTTGCGTATTTTCTTGTCTGGATTTTTACGTCCGCCACCAAAGACTGAATCTACGTGACCGTCTATGGCGTAGTTTTGTTCTGTCATCATGTGCATTCATGTTTCACTATTCATTGTCTACTTCCACGTTGGATTTTTGTAAATAACGGGTCACAGAGAAAACAGTCTGACCAATCAGTGTCTGCAGTGTCGTGATGTCACGTTTTGGTATCGGCTCCAGGATTTTGGAACCTCGGCTGAGGTGGTACTAAAAAAGTAGTATCGGGTCACAGATTCCTGGTCCTTTTTCGTAATGGAAAGGTGCTCTTTAAAAGTCAAAAGACATATTTTACCTAACAAGGAAACCAAAATTGCCTAGGACAGGGTAGAAGAACTGGGCACACTGACAAAATGTTTCAGACTGCTGCTGATTTTGTAACGTGATGTGGTCTCTATTAATGTTGCAATATTAATAATTCTTTGTTCCTCCTTAACCCACAGTATTTGTCTTATTGTCTCTGAGTGCTACCTTACTATATCCACGACATCACCACTCTGGAGAGGTGTGAAGAGGGGCCTGGATGGGAGGGGGCTGGAGCCAGGACAGAGTCAAACCAACTGAAATGTAAACTCAAGTGGTTTGTCCTGTCCTGGTCTCCATCCACAGAGTGTCCTTCCTTTGTCCTGTGGCCTGACATAGTTTTCAGGCCTCTCCACACATTTTGGACGTCAGCAAAGGCAAGGGGGCCAGCTGCAACAGCGTCGAGTCTGGTGGAATAATAAGCTACCAGACATAGACGGTCCCCATGTTGCTGTAAAACACAAGACATGAAAGCACGTTTTTTTCATCAACACTCTGCATAAATGGTTTAGATGGGTCAGGCAGTGCAAGGGCAGGTGCTGAACAGAACGCCTGTTTCAGGGCGTTAAAGGCTATGTGTGCTTCAGGAGTCCAAGTAAAATGGTCATTTGCTGCTAAACCCTTACCATGGATACACACAGACAAGGGGTGCTCTATTTCACTGTAATGAGGGATGAAAGAGTGACAATAGCCTACCATACCCAGGAAGGACAGCAGTTGGTGCTTCGTCTGTGGTTTAAGGAATATTCTGGACTGCTGTAATACGTTTATCAGGCTGGGCCTTAGATGGAGCAGAGAGTACATGACCCAAAAATGTCACCTCAGTCTTATAGAACTGCACTTTCCTTAAGTTGGCTTTGAGCCCCTCCTAGTGGAGGTGGTGGAGAAGACGACAGGAGGCCTCCACTATGGTCTCTTTCCAGGGGCAGCAAAGGATGAGATCATCAACATACTGCAATAAAGCAACACCCTGTGGGAGAGTCAGAGAAGACAATGAAGATGGCCAAACCTCATTGTAAATGGTGGGTGACTCACAATACCCTTGAGATAATCTGGTCCAAGTGTAGAGTTTTTCGTTAAACTCAAAGGCGAACCAGAACTGGCTGTCAGGGTGAACAGAAAGTGATGTGAAGGCATTAGACAGATCCACTACAGTGAAGTACGTGGCTGTAGGTGGGACTAAAGACAACAAAGTGATAGGATTTAGGCACCGTGGGTGCACGAGGCACCACTGCATTATTTACAGCTTGTAAATCCTGTACAAATAGCCTTTCAGGTGGAATTTGATCTTTTTTTAACTGGAAAAATCAATGAACGAACAGGAGAATTTGAACAGGGTACCATTACACCTGCTGCCAAATGTGCTTTGAACACAGGTGTGATGCCTTTTAATGCATCTGGTTTTAATGGATATTGTTTCTGACAGGGCGGTAGTCAGATTTTGGTGTCATCTTAACTGGTGGACAGTTGTGTACTTTACCCACATAATAGGGAGAATTGGCCCATGCAGTGGAACGTCACCCAATTCAGGGGGTACAGTGACAGGAACGTCAGGTACAGACGCACATGTCAAAATATCATCAACTACCAGCTGTACCATTCTCTGGCAGTCATTCATTGACGTCATGTTCCGTCTGTACACTCCGTCCTGAGTTACTGATCATTATTTTGGTCTTCTATAAAGTATGCATTAAAATATTCAAAGTACAGCGTATCAACTGTACAGCCTATTCTGAACGCACACTGCACATGTATTATGATATTACAGACTGTCTTGAATACAGGCATCATGGCATGTTCCAGTGCATACAAACAAATCAGTCTGGTACTCTGGGCCCTCATTTATGGATCAACATGTAGCCCAGACATCTAAGCATGGATCTAAATGGAATGTTTCCCAGAATAATTCTCCACATTCCAAGCTATCAATGCTATTTATTTTTAACGGACCAATCTCAAACACCTTCAGATAATAATTTCCATAGTGAAACGCCAGTTGGTGGAACAGCTGGACATAATCCATGCTGAAATTTTAAATGTTGACAAAGAAATGAACAATTTTTCTGGTGCCTTTTACAAAGGAAACACGTCAACATACTCTGACAGTTTTTTGAACTGCGCTCTGACCTTTGTGAACTGGTGCCTTTTTCACGGTCCTGCAGCAGTCTGGCTCACAGTTCCTTCAGTTGTGGGGTTTCCATTTGTGTTTCCAACATCTACGTTGTACACCATTGTTTGGATGGAAGTGTAGGACGCACAAAGCCCTTCATCGTAGGGGAGACTGAAGACCAACTGAGCTTTGAATAACTCATCAAAAGCAGACGCTGTGGTGTCAGCGTGGCACAGGATAGCTTTCTGGTCCATAACAATGAAGAACCTTTGGATTTTCTTCCTACGCTCTCCGACGCACAGGAGGAAAGGCTGTCTTACGTAAGTTTTATCCAGTGACGTATGAGGCTGGCTCCTTCCTGTAGTTTGAAGGACACATTTGATTGAGAAAGCCCTATATTATATTCAAATTTGATTTATTTATATAGCACCGCTAGCTCCTTCAACAGTTAGCTTGGAAGCTAACAGCGGACATTTCAGTTCAAAGCTTGGAGCTCACCTCTGCAAAAACACCAAATGCCAAACAGCTGGAGCTTTGGCCTTACGGACCACTTGCTTTCGCTGCCGTCTTATCCGTACTGTCCTTCAATATTGATTTTTCGGCTCTTTTCCTGCTCGTCTGTGCTGTGCCATTGTCCATCAGAAGTTCAGTGCTGGGGAGCCGCCGAGATCAGATCACGTGATAAGACGTAGGCGCCCTGACGTATGCCTTATTATTATTATTTTTTTTATAGCAAAGAATGACTGTTTTTATGTGAAATACGGAAAATATGTTGATCGTGTAATCTTAGTCATTTTTATGCATATATTTGTGTAAACAGTCTAAGTCATATACATGGGGGATATGCATTATAAATAATGGTCAGAGAGCGCAAACCTCCACCAAGCGGCACAGTTCCCCCACATACTGTGACTGACACCCCACAATATTTGTTTTTTTAAATCTATTTTTATTAGATTCTTGACACTGGAAACATACCCACAGAAAATGGAATTACATGCTGCTAACAAAGAAAAAACAAAAAACAAATCCACATTTCCATAATGGTGGTTTTCTTCAGGATCTAGCTCCATAACTATTGAAGATATGTCTGAACATTTCATTAGGTTTGGTCAATAATTAACCGAGATACCGAGAAACAACATTTATGGCCCCATTGACCCCAATGTTAACGAAAAATTCAAAGTGATCCAGAATCCAGGATTTCTTCCAGATCACCCCCAAA
>JAPSES010074140.1:0-10644 GCA_029822895.1 Maxillicosta whitleyi
GGTAAGTCAGTGTGGATGTACTACACTGATGAGGGGATGGAATACAGATTCATGTAAAAATACACAACTATCCCTTTGATTGATTATTTTAAAAGTACTTTGTATCCTGGTGTCAAGACACGGGAATATTGTTTGCAACATTATAAGAAAAGAACCCCGCCCCCCCCCTCCTTTTTTTTTTTTTTACTGTTGTTTGCCCTGTGGATGTAAGGCATTGGTTTATATATATGTGAATATAACATATATTTTTGTATACTTTAATCAATATATCCAATTTAAATTTGGATGAAGGATGGTGTGAGTGTGTATGTGTACATGTGATGTTTGCATTATCTGTTGAATGTGTTCTAAAAGTGTGAAAATTCAATAAAAAGAGTTGGAAAAAAAAAATTATAACTCAACTGTCAACACTTTACTGCCCGGCTAATATATTCATTCAAATACTCACAGTATGTAATTGCTATATTTTAGTGTAGCATTAACGTTGCTGCACTCATGAGTGTAATCGTCTGTTCATTGCGATTCTTATTGTGATGTTAACATGAAAACTAAAAAACTTAATCCTGCAGGAGTTTGTTTTCCTGTCATAAAGGAAATAAGAACAACTACAGCACAACTTAGACAATCATGTGTTGTCATTGAGTTGCTTTGGCAGAACATAGAGGTAACTTTATAAAGGAGAAAACATTTTGTTTCTTTTATAGGCTAAATTCTAAATATTGGGAAAAAAAATATTAGTGAAAATGATGTAGTTCAGACAAAAAAACAACATCAAAACATCACATCACTGCTTCAGCTGTTCATGAACCTATGGAAAAACAGGGGGAACTGGGATTCAAGTCGTTAATCATGATTCCCCGTGTTGATCTTTTGGTCAGATCAACCAACACTATTTGGAGTGATATCACAAAGCCCTGACCTTCATCCAACAGAACATTTTTGGGCTGACTCAGTGTCACAACTTCTGCCAGGAGGACTGGGCCAAAATTCCTGCAGAGTGTTGCAGAAAGTCATCCCAAGAGTCTGAAAGAAGTTCCACAATTCAAAAGCAATGCTACCAGATATTTAAGAAGTGTGTCAGTATTTGACTATCCAAGAATATGATCTAATAAATAATAATCCTAAAAGTTAGTGAAGATGTTGAAGACACAGATGGATATGGACGCAGCAGTTTGTCCGTCCTCTGCGTACACAG
Source organism: Maxillicosta whitleyi (assembly GCA_029822895.1). NCBI lineage: Eukaryota > Metazoa > Chordata > Actinopteri > Perciformes > Neosebastidae > Maxillicosta > Maxillicosta whitleyi. The sequence continues at coordinate 1,196 of JAPSES010074140.1, forward strand.
TTCTGTCCGTTCTCCAGGTGTTCATGGATGTGAACCCAGACAGAAAACCACAGGAACAGTGGATGTAGAGGATCTGTTCAAGGAGCGACTGTGTGAGGTAGAGAAAAACTACCCAGGTTTATGTTCTACTTATAATACTATGGGGTAAGGAGTGGTGTGGACCCCCGCCTGCAGAAGTTAAGATTAAACTTAAACTCATTTCTCTTTTCCTCCTGATGCGTCACTTTTAATCCTCACCAGTGGCAACACTACATCATTAGTGTTCCCTCTGTCATCTACATATTTATTATATGCTGATTTTCTTCTTCTTCTTCTTCTCATAAACTTTACTTTTCTTCCTTGTATTTGTCCAGTATGGTTCATTAAGAGCACCGCCCCCTGGTGGATTAATTGATAAACATTCATTCCAACACTTTAAATGTCAGTAGCAGCATTTTGTTCCAGTCAGACTGATGACAACGGCAATAAAACACATTTTAAAAGGAACTAAGAAATGTAATGGGATTAATAAGTACTCATATTGGTACTCAGTATTGGTAAGTACTCAAATGTAAGTACTTGTACTCGGTCTGGAAAAATGTGGTATTGGTGAATCCTTTGTTTTTATAATTGTTTTTACAATCAAATGTGTGTATTTATTTTGAGCACCTTATAAAACATAAAACTAAATTTCATTGCATCTGCACAATGGTATATTGCATTGACTATTGTATTGTATTGTATTGTATTGTACTGTATTGTACTGTATTGTATTGCATTGTATCGTACTGTATTGTATTGTATTGTATTGCATTGTATTGTATTGTACTGTAGTGTACTGTATTATATTTTATTGTATTGTATTGTACTGTACTGTACTGTACTGTATTGTACTGTATTGTACTGTACTGTATTGTATTGCATTGTATTGTACTGTATTGTATTGTATTGTATTGTACTGTATTGTACTGTACTGTATTGTATTGTATTGCATTGTATTATATTGTACTGTATTGTACTGTACTGTATTGTGCTGTATTGTATTGTACTGTATTGTATTGCATTGTATTGTATTGTACTGTATTGTACTGCATTGTATTGTACTGTGTTGTACTGTAGTGTATTGTGCTGTACTGTATTGTACTGTATTGTATTGCATTGTATTGTATTTTACTGTATTGTATTGTACTGTATTGTAATGCATTGTACTGTATTGTATTGTATTGTATTGTATTGTACTGTATTGTATTGTATTGCATTGTACTGTATTGTATTGTACTGTATTGTACTGTATTGTATTGTATTGCATTGTACTGTATTGTATTGTGCTATATTGTATTGTATTGCATTGTACTGTATTGTATTGCATTGTATTGTATTGTACTGTACTGTATTGTACTTTATTGAATTGTATTGTATTGTACTGTACTGTATTGTATTGTACTGTACTGTATTGTATTGTATTGTATTCTGTTCTGTTCTACCTGAACTGTATACATTTTTGGAACTAACCAGTTAATCATTTCAACTAAAGGGGTCACATAAGTGTTGTGCTGTATAAAGTATAGTCTTTACCTCCAAAATGTCGCATCAAGCAACAAAACCACCTAAAACTGTGCTTATGTATAGTACTTAAATATCTTCTCCCCCTAAATACACTTTGTATGTCTTTTACCTTTGAATGAACCCTTATTTGACAGGAACAGAAGTGGGGTTAGTATACAGGTGCCAAACATGCGGCCCGGGGGCCAAATCCGGCCCACCAAAGGGTCCAGTCTGGCCTTTGGGATGAATGTGTGAAATGAAAAAATAGATATTAAGATATTAACGGTCATTTTTGTTCAGGTTCCACATTCACACCAATTCAATCTCAAATGGGTCAGATGAGTAAAATACTATCATAATAATCTATAAATACTCTCAACTCCAAGTTTTTCTCTTTTTCTAAATGTACATATTTTCATGTATTGACACTAAACGTATAATTTCACAAAAATGTAAATCTGAAGAAATATAAAGAACCTGAAATGTCTTAAGAAAAGTCAGTGCAATTTAAACAATATTCTTCCTGTTACTAAATGTTTTGTAGATCCACTGTATCTGTAAGATATAATGAACATGTCGAAATGATGAACTGAAGCAGAATATTGTTAAAATTACACTTATTTTTCAGTTCATTCATGTTATTCACATTATTTGAAAGGATAATTTGTAGATGTAAACATTTTCATTGTTTAATTTTACTTTTTTCGCTCTAAAACATAGAGAAATGTTTGGAGTTTACATTAATTATATATTATTATGTTATTATTTCACTGGTCCGGCCCACTGCTGATCAAATTTAGCTGAATGTGGAACTGAACTAAAATAAGTTTGACCCCTGGGTTAGTATTTCGTTAGTGTTTCACTCACTATAAGATTCTTACTTTATCGTACAGAGAGTCTCCAGACACTGACAGATCTTTGAGTTGAGTGTTAAAGTGTCGGATCTGGTCCTCGTTGGCGACCACTCTCCACTCCAGAGACTTTTGTGTCGTGTTATCTTTTCTTCCTCCCGTCCCAGGTAATCCTCCTCCTCTTCCTCCCCCTGTGCTTCCTCCTCCTCCTCCTGCTCCTCCTGTTCCCCATCGTCCTCCTCCATCTCCACCAAACCCACCATCTCCTCGCCCTCCTTCTGCTCCTCCTCTCCCTCCTCCTCCTGTCCCTGTTATTCTTCCTCCTCCTGTTCCTGTGCCTCCTCCTCCTCCTCCTCCTGTTCGTCCTCCTCCACAGCCGCACTCATCCAGCCTCTGGCTCAGGATGGAGGTTGTGTTTTCAACCTTTGACAGCCTTTTGTCTTGGTTGTTCACCCTGTCCTTCACCAGCCCCACATCCAGCTCCACATCAGCGATCCTGAAGGCCTGGTCATCGAACCGGTCCAGGAACACGGACCTCAGGTCCCCCAGTTCTCTGTGGAAGTAGTCCTTCAGGTCGTTCTCCAGGTACGAGCAGCTCTCTTCAGTCCTCTGCACAGTGTTGTTGACTCGTCGCTCAAGGTCCTTTAACCGACGGTCCAGTCTATCCTCCGTCACCGGCTGATCCCTACCACCGCCTCCAAATCCTCCACCAAAACCTCCTTGACCTCCACCAAAGCCTCCTTGACCTCCTCCTCTGGACCCGCCGTAGTTGTTACCTCCGTCTTGTCCACTGAGCTCCTTATCTAAGCGGTTCTGTAGATTATCAACATTCTCCGAGGCTGAGCTGATCTTGCGTTCAGCATCTGTGACGCGGTTTTGGAGGTCCCTGACGGTGTCGCAGCAGCTTTGCGACCGCACCACCTCCCTCCGCAGGCTGTCCAGACTCTGCCGATAGCGGACATCCATAGCGTTCATCTGTTTTTCCAGAGCACGGATCCGTTCTTGATCCTCCTGCTGCTGTCTGCGCAGATCCTCCACACCGGCCTGGACAGAACGTGTCAGTTTGACATTGATTAAACATGTTTTTCTTCTGTTTACAATGTAGATCAGCTTAAGGTCTATTATCATGAGAGGATATTAATGTTAAAAGGTGCCATGTTAACTAGTTGAAAGTGTAATTATATTTATGTGCTTTGAACCGGTTTACTGTTCTTGTATGGTGGAGTTACTCTTTGCAGATTTCTATACTATTGAACAGAAGGTATGTAATTTCAGCTGTAGGAGTGTCTAAATTAAAAAGAATACAAAACATTTACTTATCTTATGTTTAGTGACATATACTCACATTACCTCATTTCATTTTATTAACCCATAAAGACCCACTGTAACTTTTGTGGCAGTTCCAGAATGTATGTTCCCCTTTATTTAAGTGATTTATTATAATAGTATCCTCTGTACTTTGTATTTGTATAATAAAAATCAAGTCCTTTTTCCAATATTTAATTTACTGGTTTTGTAGATGTTCATAAAGCTCATATTAAGGTTAATAGTCATAATATCAGAAACAGAGAAAAATGAAGAAAATGTGACTTTTTCAACAAAATATATAATTAACTGAACATAAACCCAGTGTGTCCATCCACTGTCATTGATCCAACCCCATGGGTTTTACTGGTGAATCAATGTTGTTGAAGATGACAGTGTTTCCATGGTAACTATGGAGCCTCTGAACGTCCATATGGTTAATATCTGACGACCATGAAGATATGAAAAACTACAATTTACACCGATTATTTACATATATTGATAGGATTAATGCATCAACAGGTATTAAACAGTTTAGATCAGTAGATGGTTTTGGCTACCAGTCGATGTTTGGGTCTTTGTGGGTTAAAATAACTGCAAGTCAGCAAATGTAATATTACATGCTAAATTAACAATTAGAAAAGTCAATGTGTCTAATGGTAAATTAGTTATTAATATTATTTTATTGTTGGTGTTGGATTAATTTGTTGCAAAATAGCATAAAACTATGCAGTGTGAGGGAAACATCTACTTATTACTTATGTATACTAATTAAATGTAATATAACATCACTGCATTTCTGACGTTTTCTCCACTGTTTTTACCAATAAACTGGTATCTGTCATTGGAGTGGACACCATACTGTTATTCTGGATTATCATTCAAGTATGTGAAGGTCTGGTTGTACCTGACAAGAGGAACAGGACAGTGACACTCTCCTCTCCAGCTCCCTCAGGATCTCCTCCTTCAAAGTGTTCAGTCCTCCTTCCGTCAGACCCCCGTCCAGTTCATTACCTTTTCCGTTCACCAGGTGGTTGTTGATGCTCACCAAGGTTTTATCATGAGCCTGATGGAAGACGAAAAGCACCAGTTTTATTGACAGATGGTATATCACAAAAATACTTTCCAGGTCTCAGTACATTGGAGGGTGTCTAAGGTATAAATAAAATGGTAAAAATTGAAGAAAATAAAGACAAGGTGTTAAAAAGCTATCTTGTCCATTTAACTATGTTCAAAACATATCCATAACTTCAGGTTCTCCATTTCTCTCCATCAGTTCTTCAGCTGACTTTAATGTCAAATAATAACTTTGCTATACAAGAAATGTTTGGGGAAAATATTGGGGATGCTAGAAGCCCAAATATAAAACTCCATATATACTAATTAGAAATTATATATTCACAGAATTCTTGCTCATTCATAGTCATTCATCATCTGAATTACAGTAAAGCCCTCTTCAGACCAAAGATTCACAGTGACACGAGATAAAAGCTAGCCACTACAGGTAGTCCTCATGTTACGACGTACCTGACTTATGTTATTTCAACTTTACGACACCGGAGTCTTGTCCGTTATTACTGTACATACGTACTGTATACTGTACGTATAGTAAGTACAGTATCTTATTTTTTACTTTATTTTATTAATATGAAGTATAATACATGTATTTGGATAGTTATTTAGAGATTTATGGGGTATTTAGGGGTACTACAGGGTTAATTCCGACTTACGTGGAAATTCGGGATATGTCAACAGCGTAGGAACGGAACTCATTCATAAATCCGTGACTACCTGTATTTGTAAAGCAAAAGCCAAAATAACAGGTTTAAATGGGATGATTCTGTCAGAGCTCCTGACTGAAGTACTGATGAAGATCTGGAGTTGGTCCCTGAACGCCTCCTAATGTGTTAATGCTAATGCCACTTCTAGTGTATAGGATGGGTAAAATACAGGCTCTGAATTCCTCTGACGTTAACATCAAACCTTTATCCTTCCTAAAACCAGTTCACACCAATACAACCAGAAAGGCAGAGTATCAATTTGACATCTCCCTTTTTTCAAGATAAATACTATTCATAGCATCTGAAAATATAAATGAGGATATTAACAGTGAGACAGTGACTACAGTAGTTTTTGTAGATGTGATGAATGTGGAAAGAGACTAAGCACTACTGTGACATTAGAGATAGGATTTCACCAGGAAACAGCTGATGGTAACACTGTGCTTCTAGATGAAAGCTGAGGGACCGCCCATAAAAACTGGGAAAAATGTACGAAAAAAAGGGATTTGGTAAGTTGTGTCCTATCAGCTCATGTGACTGAAGTTGATCATGATCTTATAGTTTTCATGGAGGGAACTTCTGGAGTTGGTTTCCACAGAGGACAGGTGGACTGACCTGTGTGCGGTTGTCCAGTTGGTCCAGTTTGGTCTGGATGCTGTGGATGGTCTCTTTAATCTCTGGCTGAGCTGCATCAGCAGGGTTTCTTCCTCCAGAGGCACCGCCGCTGCTGCCGCTGCCGCCACTGCTGCCACCGCTGCCGCCACTGCCACCGCTGCCTGGTTTGTTTAAGTTGACCAGGTTGGACTGCAGGTCCTGCAGGTTCTTGGTCAGGGTCTGGATCTTCTCCTCCAGCTGCCTGACCCTCTCACTATCAGCTCGCCCTGGAAGACAATAAATAACAGACTGAAAACAGAAAACTGGTAAACGTATAAAAGGTTAAACAAACAGATAAAACATCTGCAGCCACAGAGGAGCGACCGTAGGAACAGGGTGGATTAGATCAGCCGTGTGTGGCTCCTGATTATAAATGTACTTTTCTGTTCATTCTTCTTGGTAGTTCTCCTCGGTTCTACTGGACTGGTTTAACTCTTTTTGAAAACCATGCGTCTCTCTCATCCAAGAGACTTCTTCAGTTCTAAGGTGAGCAAATGAGAACCTACACAGACGGTTTCTACTCATTCTGACTCTTCTCAGACACCATCCCCACCTTGATGACATTCACAGACAATAACAGACTTCACAAACACCTACACTACAGATTCACGTTCCATAACTTTACGATCCTTTGTGATGTTCACACTTACATTAGCCTAGTATTTGGCATGGGAGCAGAGCAAAAGAGCAAAGGTTCTAAGACTATATAAATATTTGTACTTATTATAATATAATACTAACAGTCTACTCCAATTAATTAACTATTATAAGTAAATGTCAATTGATAGGCAAAGTCTTTACAATCAGTGAACAATGTAACATACCACACAACCTGACACCCCCATAGAGATGTTAAACAAACCATTTAACCCATAAAGACCCAGTGCTACTTAGGTGGCAGCTCCAAAACATTTTTTTTTTCTATATTTAATGTTTCTTAAGTGATTTATCATCATTTCTTATAATATTGTTCCTTGCATTTTGTGGTTTTTCAGTGAAAATCAGACATTTTCCTAAATTTAATTTCCTGATCATGTAGATGTTCATGGGGGTGGGACCTTTCTGGGTGGAGTTTGCATGTTCTCTCTGTATCTGTGTCGGTTCTCTATTGGTACCACCATCCAAACACATATACTGATAGATTAATCAGTTCATCTAAATTACCCATAGGTGTGAACGTGAGAGTGGTTGTTTGTCTCTATATGTCTATGATGAACTGGTCACATGTCCAGGGTGAACCCTGCCTTCACCCATAAATAGCTGGGATAGGCTTCAGTGACCCCATGACCCTAGTGAGGATAAAGTGGGTTCAGAAAACGAATGAATGTAGATGTTCATAAAAGCTCAGATTAAAGTTGAGGGTTATTATATCAAAAACAGAGAAAACTGAAGAAAAAGTGACTTTTTCAGCAAATATACGAACAACTGAATGTGAAAACAAGCTTCTTCATCCGGTGTCATTGATCCAACTCCATGGATTTTACTGGTGAATTAACGTTGTAGAAGATGATGTGTTTCCATGGTAACTACAGAGCCTATGAATGTCCAAATGGGTCATATCTGATGACAAACTGTATTTTACACCAATTATTGACACGTTTTGATAGGATTAGTGGATCAACAGGTATTAAATATGTTAGATCAGTAGATGCTTTTGGTTGCCAGAGGATGTTTGGGTCTTTACAGATTAAATATATTCACAGAATAGTTTACATCCATGAATGGTTCAGTTTGTAATATTTAATGACCTTTAGTAGTGAAGTTCCAGCCAGCTGACCATCTCACCCTCCCCTTTGTTGGTGTTAAAACACACAAACAAATATAAAGCTCTCAATAGAGGCAGGTTAGTTTTGTCCATTCTGGGCTTTTAACTTAAGAGAATAAGAGCATATAATAGTTGGCAGTTTATCCTTTTTAAAGCCAGATGCTATAAAGTAGAGCAAAGAAGGTGTCGGCTCTAGACACATGACAGCAGAACAGCTCAGTCTGAGGTCACAAACAATGACAAGCCTGCTTCTAAATCTAAACTTTATTATTTATTCCAAAAATATCAGATGAATAAATGTAAAATAAACCAACTCACCACCATGTCCTCCACTCTGTCCAGATCCAGAGCTCCCCTGTCCATAGCCTCCTCCTCCCTGTCCATAGTTCGTCCCTCCTCCTCCTCCTCCCTGTCCATAGTTCGTCCCTCCTCCTCCTCCTTGTCCATAGTTCGTCCCTCCTCCTCCTTGTCCATAGTTCGTCCCTCCTCCTCCTTGTCCATAATTTGTCCCTCCTCCTCCTCCTTGTCCATAATTCGTCCCTCCTCCTCCTTGTCCATAATTCGTCCCTCCTCCTCCTCCTTGTCCATAGTTTGTCCCTCCTCCTCCTCCTTGTCCATAGTTCGTCCCTCCTCCCCCTGCACCTCCCTGTCCTGGCCGGGGCTGAGGCCTGGTGGTAGAAATATGGGTTCCAGTCCCACCAACTGGACCTTCATTGCAGTCTTCTCCGCTGTAACCATGGCAACACTTCCACTCCATCTCTGTCACCATTTTATAAGCCACTTTGTAGCGGGGTCTCATGTAGGTGCGGTAGCTGCAGACAGATAATAGATAAGACAGTTCTGAGCAGATTTAACTGATTTAACTGATTCAACACAACTTTAATTTGTCAGAAAAAACAAAAACATTGAGTCTTGTTTAGTCCAGTTTTTTTCAGTCACACGTCCACAGCTCAGAAGAGTCTCATACTCATCAGTTAAATGCATTAAGTTTCCGTTTAATGAAGTACCTTGTTAACAGAGGAAACTTGAATCTGTGTGTTGGATTCCAAGTATAGTCAAATCCTACACCTGGGTGGCACCTACGTATCTGAGGTACCATCAGGGGAAGGTGGAGTCCAGCCTGGACATGTCAGTTCATTGCAAAGTTCCAAAATTATGACAAACAACTATTCTCTTTCTGAGCAATTTTAGCAAACCCATTAACCTCTTACTGTGCATGACTTTGGATGGTGGTAGGAAGGCTGCGTACTCTGAGAGAACCCACACAGAGAACATTCGAACAACACCCTGTACTCCACCCATGCTGGGATTGAATGACTGTCTTACTGTGAGGAAACCCTACTAACCACAATGCCACTGTGCCACCCAACTAATTATTTAGCTGTTAATCCTTTTGTACTTTTACCACAGAACATTTGGCATAATTAGTACTTTGTCTTAAAGTGACACATAAGGTAGTAAATTCAAAATGTCATAAATTTAAAAGCCTTCCTATCAATTCCTATAAAAGACTATTATCAATCTGATCATTTTCAACAGTTGAACCAACTTTTGCCGACGACAGTGCGC
>JAPSES010074142.1:0-10642 GCA_029822895.1 Maxillicosta whitleyi
CCCTGAAATAGACTTTATACAGAGGAGTACCCCTGAAATAGACTTTATACAGAGGAGTACCCCTGAAATAGACTTTACACAGAGGAGTACCCCTGAAATAGACTTTATACAGAGAAGAACCCCTGAAATAGACTTTATACAGAGGAGTACCCCTGAAATAGAGTTTATACAGAGGAGTACCCCTGAAATACAATATTTTATCCAAGTACCTCCAACACAACAACAACATTTTTAATTTAATCACATTTATTAAATTAAATTTTCTGTAAAATTTTAACTGAAACGTGTCCTCTGTCATAGATAAGAAAAATAAACCAATTGCTCATTAATTAATGAATAAACCTTTCATGAACCTTAAATGAGTTTTTGTTTTTTACTCAAATAAATGCATTTGAACAATATTAAATATAAATGTTTACAAATGTTACCACCGACAATAAACTACATATATCAATGTGTTTCATATATCTGCATTATTCCTGTTTATTTATTTTATATTAGTACATAATAAGTTAATGAATGTATTTTTCTCCTAAACATTTCCAGTACCCCTGAGCTTCTTTCATGTACCCCTAGGGGTAGGGGAACCCCACTGTGGGAACCCCTGCTCTAATGCCTATTGACATTGTTAGATAAATTAAAGTTAGTAAAAATCTTGTAACTGTAGGTGAAAGAACCCGTTTCCACACGTTTATATAAAAGTTGATCATTTGCACATGTGTTTTAACTGTAGGACGCAGGTTTCTTTGTGCTTTTTATTTATGTATTACATGTAAAACTTGGAATGACACTCAATATGACCCTATTGAGCTTTTCTGAAATTCAATGAAGGACGCCTGACAGATCATGATCCCATTGTGTGACGGATAATGTGATGACCACCCGAGTTTCAGATGTCCCTGCTCCTGCAGCCAAGGAAAAGTTCAAATTAAGATGCTTTCTGAAACCAAATAAAGCAGTAACATTCTTGGGGATCAATAAACTAATTTAAGACACTTAGGAACTCTTTAGCTTCCCAGAGCCACCGCTCAAAGGCAGGATGATGCAGATTCATTGTTTATTTGTGTTTCACTAAACTCCTAATGTCTGGTTGGTTTTAGACAGAAGGGATTTGGTTTGAACTCTACTGTTGGAAAAACAACAAAGAAAAGTATATCTGAAAGAATCATCCAAACAGTGAAGCTCTGAGCAGATCCTGGTGTTTTCTCTGTGGGCTGTGGGTGGGCCCAGTGGGTGGGTCCAGTAAGGTAAAGGTTAGGGCCCCCATTAGTCCCCTACCCACATTAGGGTTAAGGCTAACGTTACGGCCAGGGGTGGACTGGAGCAAAACAAATGGTCCAAGAATTAGTACCGGCCCGTTCCACTCCAAAACCAAAGTGATGTGTCCTGTGTGCGTTATTACAAAGGTACAAAGGCTCATATGTGTGTGTGAATACTATTAAAGTCTTATGTAATGTAGTACCACAGTATGGTAATAGACTAGTGCCCAGGAGACCAGGATCAGCTCCAAAGAGAAGCAAAGACCAACTGTTTACTTTTAAACTGGTTCAATATATTAAAGTCAGACAAACAATAACATGGAACAGACATAGGGGAACATCCGTTCAAAACAATGGGTCCGAAATTCAACTCAGACAATTCAACACAATATGCACATGGTGCAGCCAGGGGAGGTTCTAGCTTTGTAAGGGGGGGCCCTAAGAAAGATGCTGTTTGGGGGCCCTTGGTTGCCAATCTATGAAGAGATTCCTAACCCTTTAGATGGTCTACTAAGATGCCACAATCTATTCCAGCCCATGAGTAGAACAGGCTACAGTTCAAATTCAACATCTTAAGTTGAGTGACTCAGCAACAATCATCTAAACGTTAATAAATAAACAGAGTTTTTATTTAAAAAAAAAAAAAAGTTTACTTTAAATAAGAAAATACAAGAACTGCTGAGATAACTTCTTTCTGAAAGCACTACGGTGTTTGTGTTGTCTAATACTCTCGCTAACAGGAATGGTAGGTGGGTAGCTGTCAATTATTCCCATCATACCTGGTGGGGGCCTGCTGTGTCACTAACTGTGCGACAGTGCCGTCCAGCAAATGTGATCTAATAATGGCACAAATATTTTATTTGCAGTTTATTTTATTTATATCCCTTTATATCCCTTTACTTTACAAACATATACGAGATAAAATAAACACTTGAGATAGCTACAGATAAAGACAGGACATTTGCGTTTTCCTCATATGGTGCTGAACATGCAGCTTTGGGGCCCCTTGTTGTTTTAGGGACCCTAAACCTTCACCTAGTTCGCCTATCGCAAGACAGCTTTGGGTCCGCCCACCAACAGTTCATTACCCACACTGGGTATTTTACGGAAGTGAGTCCATGTGTACGGAAAGTGCAACAGAGTTTGTTTGGGAGGAAATGGTTTGGATGTGGGTGGTGACAAAACAAGTATGTGTAGGTGAAGCATAAAGAGGGTTATATACCTGCAAGGAGTCCTCCTTCCAGCTCAGCAGCAGGAGAGAGTAGAATAGACCTGAACACCTGGTCAGTCCAGTATGGGGGTATCAGAAAACCAGGTCTGTGTAGAGGACAGGAGCACAAAACCAAACCAGTCCATCATCTGCGTCTACTGTGGACACAATGACAACACTAATACTAGAGGATTCAATACTGAGTCAAAATTCAATCAATATTACATTCATTCATCAATGTACAAAATGATTGTATCACATTTGAAAAAAATTACATGTGCAATATTATTCATTAAATTCAATCAGTTAATTGTATCATTAATACTGAATAATATCGACACAATAAAAGCTATGTGAAAGTTAATGGCTCTGGACATTAAGTTAACGAGTCTGGACACTTAAGCCTTGGATAACATTTCATTTAGAAGTCACATTTACGTAGAAACAGTATCATGTTGTTAAAATGAGTCTAACCACATCCATATATAACAGTAGGCTGCAGCTAGGCTAACACAGCTAACTGCATCCATGTAAACCAGTGGGCCACAGCTAGGCTATTGGGGCTAACATAACCCATATATACCAGTGGGCTGTGGCTAAGCTAACCACATTCACACAAACCAGTTGGCCACACCTAGGCTAACACAGCTAACCACATCCATTTAAACTAGTGTGCTGCGAGTAGGCTAATGTAGCTAACCACATCCACATAAACCAGTGGGTCATGGCTAGGCTAACGTGGCTCACCAAATCCATACAAACAAGTGGGCTGCAGCTAGGCTAATACAGCAACCATGTCAATATAAATAAATGGGATGCGATTATCCATGTCAGCCTAACCGCATCCTATATCAACCAGTAGGCTATAGCTAGGCTAACAATGTCCATATCAACAATTGGGCCATGGCTAGGCTAACATGGCTAACAGCATCCATTTAAACCAATGGGTTGTGGCTAGGCTAACCACATCCATATCAATTGGCTAACCATGTAAATGGTAATATATATATATATATATATATATATATATATAACTTTTATACACCAAAGAGCTTTACATAGCCTCATATTCACACATACACACCAGTAGGCAGCTACTATGCTACTGTACCATGCCTGACCCTACTGCAATTTAGGGTTCGGTATCTGGCTCAAGGACACTTTGACATGTGGAGCCAGGATTTGAACCACCAAAACTTTGGTAATTGGACAACCCGCTCTACCAACTGAGCCACAGCTGCCCCATGTACATATAAACCAGTGGGCTGCAGCTAGGCTAATGCAGGTAATGACATCCATATAAACCATTGGGCTGTGGCTAGGCTAACATGGCTAACAGCAAACACCATATAAACTAATGGGTTGTGGCTAGGCTAACCACATCCATATAAACTAATGGGTTGTGGCTAGGCTAACCACATCCATATAAACTAATGGGCTGTGGCTAGGCTAATGCAGCTAACCACATCCATATAAACTAATGGGCTGTGGCTAGGCTAATGCAGCTAACCACATCCATATAAACTAGTGGGCTATGGCTAGGCTAATGTGGTGAACAATGTCCAGAAATACAAAGGAGTCACTAACCCTGATCCTTGAGAGTTACTGTCCTGCATGTTTTAAATGTTTCCCTCTTCCAGCACACCTGATGATCATTACCAGGCTTCTGCAGAACTTGATGATAAAACATGCAGCATAGTAGCCTTCATGGACCAAGGTTGGTGACCCCAATATAAACCTATTGGCCACAGCTAGGCTAACACTAACAATAACAATAACCTTTTGACTCACCATCTCTGGTGATAATACGGTTCACACAGGTGCTCTTCAACATGGCTCAGGTTGCAGTAGATGGATCCTAAGCGTTACAAAGTATACACTGAGTATCAACTCACAGAAAGGAGTAAAAGAACCAACCTTCTCCTCCAGTGCCCACACTACATCTGAATAAGTGAACTACAGCAAGTGATAATATGGGAACAACTGGACCTTGTGGACCATCTACCATCAGTAGTTTGGTTTTGCTTTTTTTGTCCTCTCACCATCTGCACCAGCCCAATGACCCAGCAGCCCATTAGGTAAACTCCTGATACTCCTGATGGCCAGTCTGACCCTGGTTAGGACCCCCCTACGTCACCCCTACCCTCGTCAGCCAGGTCGGTAAAGATGCAGACAGTAGAGGACTGGTAGTGGTTCTGTAGAACTGACCCCAGACCAGTGGAAGGAATAGAACAACCACAAGGATCAATAACAGTCAGTGATCGCAGACAGACAAAGGTTGTTTAGTAGCAGGCAGCACTAATTGAAATCAATGGCTAATCTGATGACAGTTGTTAGCCTTTAGGCCTCTGAGGATTCATAAATGGGATTCACAGTGTGGCCTTTCCCTCCTGCACCTTGGCTTTTTGCTGATTCCCACAGCAGAGAAGCCTAACTAAGCTGCTGAGTGAGATTCCATTGGATCAATAAGAACAGGTGGGTTCTGTTCTTCACAGGCTGAAAACGCTCATGTCAATAAAACATGCATGTGGAGTCCAGAGTGTGATGGAGCAGCTCATTCAGCCAGTAATGGATTCATTCACAGTGGAAATACAGGTGTCAAATGAGGCTGTAGAATGTAATTTATACACATGTTCCAGGGTCAGGAGAATGTGCTGTCCATCAAATAGGATTGAACCCAATTTACATCCAATTACACATAATGCCCTTAAAGGTCCTGTCTAATTGATGGAGGGACTGTGGTTTTATGTGGAGTTTAAAGCAGTGCGTGGGTGCTTCAGAAACATGCAAGAGATGTTACAATCACTCCATGTCAACACCCCAACAGCCATTGGGGCACGGGAATATATACTGCTATGAGTCATCACAAACAATCTGCCATTGTTTATCACACTATTATATCTCTATTATCTCCCTAATATTATTCTATTACATCTGTATTATCACTATATTACATCTCTATTATTTCTCTATTATCACTTTATTATATATCAATTATCTCTATATAATAACTCTATTGTATCTCTATTATCTCCATATTATGATTCTATTACATCTCTATTATTACTCTATTATTTCTCTATTATCATCTTATTTTTCTCTATTATCTCTCTATAATCACTCTATTGTATCTTTATTATTTCTCTATTATGTCTATATTATCTCTGTATTATATCTCATTTATTTCTTTGTTATCACTATTGTATCTCTAATATTTCTCTATTATCACTCAATTACATCTCTATTATTTCTCTATTATCTCTCTATAATATCTCTTATTACTCTAGTATAGCTCTATCATCTCCATTACTGTGTGTGGTGCAGTAGATAGCACTGGTGACACAGAAGGTCCTGGATTCGATTCCAACCCCTTTCTGTGTGGAGTTTGTATGTTCTCCCAGTGTCTGTGTGGGTTCTCTAAGGGGACTCTGGCTCTTCCCACCATCCAAACACATGCACTGATAGGTTAATACATTCTAAATTACCCCTAGACGTGAATGTGATTGTTTGTCTCTATATGTTCAACCCTGTGATAAACTGGAGACATATCCAGGGTGAACCCCATTAAGCAGCTGGGATAGGCTCAATAGGCAGGTAGGGCCGAACGGTTAGGGCCAAATAGTTAGGGTCTTAATGTTAGAGCTTACCCCCTTACCGTTTCGACCATCTGGAAACATCTAGAACATTCAACCCCCCTGGCCATGTTTAAAGCAGATTAAACAGTCAGATTCATCATCATCTGTCAACGCTGAACACATTATTACTGTAGTTCTCCACAAGGTCCTTGGAAACCTCAAATAAAGGGGGTGTGGGGTGCATTACCCTATCACAGAGTAAATATACTCATTTGGAATGTGAAGCGTGTGTCTGTATTTGAACCAGGCTTTGATTCATGCACAGACACACTCCCTGATCCCGCCCTAATCCCTCCATTGGCTGGGACAAGGACACAGTGACAGTTTAAGACCTGGTCCCTCAGACTCCCTTAAACAGGCCTGTTGACCCATCACAGCCGAGTCTGTGGGATTTAGAAACACACTTTGAATTCATTAGCTCCTGACAGAACACCCAACAGCGTCAAGAGATTCTAAACAAACCCACATGTTTTCAGAACCGCTAACAGATCTGAAAGGTGATGTTTCCCTTAACCCAAATTCAAACCCTCAACCAAACAATAACCCCAACACTAACCCTAAAACTGACCCTAACCCAAAACAGCTGATATTTTCTGTCAGTAACATTTATCCATTATAAAGAAAGTTTCGATGAATCAAATACAAATGCAGAAATAAACAGATCTGTGTGACCCATTTATTCAGTGTTAAGCCTTTAAAGTCCACTCCATCCTTCAGCCAGCAACAATTACACCAAACATGTACATGTATGAGCCTAAATTTGGAAGGGAACATCCTGTAGTTTCATGGTTGTAAGTGGGTCATAAATGTCACCCTGACCCTAGAACAGTCCCTTGGTGCATATTCAGACATTTATTTCCATATGTAGGTAGCATTAATAAGGCAGAGGATGCAAGTATCCTTGAAGGAAAACCTTCATTTAAATGCAAGAAACTATTAATGAATCATGTGTTTATTACAGGAAGCCGTACTCTGCATAAGGTGTATGTTGGATTTTCTTTTTGCCAGTGGACAAATTCCACGTTTTCAACGACTCAGCTTCATGCTGTGCATTGAATACAAGAAAGGAACTACTGAGTCATTACTTGGATATGAACCAACAGACTCTAATTTACCACTGAATCTGCACCAAGTATTAACACAATGCACAGGCCTTTATGATAAACACACAAAGCTTTGATTTTATTTCATGGTAACACATCTGGAAAATACTGTATTTGTGGTCAGTGCTTTTAATCACACACTCTCACTGGAAAAACAAACTCAAACCAACATTTTCAGAAAATTGCAGTTTCCATGATCTGAAGGGAAACCAGAGTCGTGTGCCTCCTTGTGGCTCTGTGAAAGCCTAACACCTACCACAGGTGTGTGCTCCACCTGGCCTGGTGTCAGGACTCCTGTGTTTTCACAGCTGGACCATCAGAAACAAATTCATTGATCATTGGTATTGGACCTTCACACCAGGTGGTCCAGGTAATGCAAAGATTAGCTCTTATCATGAAGTTTCATGGTAGAAATGCAGGGAAAAGCTCCACTTGGTAAAAGCTCCCTAAGCCAACACCATTTCTGGTACCTCCATAAGCTGTTTTCTTGAGAACATACTTGGTTTGTGTTAGGGATGTCCCAATCCGATCACCCGATCGGAAATTGGCCCCGATCACATGGTTTGGGACTCGATCGGAATCAGGCATTATCTCCCGATCAGGACTCGCATTTGTGTCTATGTATATTCTTATTATTTTTTTTTTTTTTTATTAACACTTGTTATATCTATCTACGCGTTGGCACAGAGTGAAAGTCTTGACTTCACGCAGAAACATCAACGCATGAAGCACGGCATCACTTGGTCACATGCATGGCACAGTTCTGAGTTAATGCAGCTCAAAGCCACAATGTGCCATTTGGCGCCAATGAGGAAAGAAAAGAGGAAGCGTATGTTTCATGTTGTAGGCCTACCATGAAGATACAGATGTTGGTTTTCATTAAGAAAAACATACACTTCCTTCAGTGAAACTTTGTACTGAGAGATAAGTAGTGCAGTTCCTAAAAGCATTTTACAAAAAAACTGTGGCACTTAAAAAAAAAATATTTGTTTTTATGCCTCTCAGTTGGTACATGGTGAGGTGCCATTGATTTGTTGATAAAATAAGGTGAACTAAATAAAAATAAAAAAAAAAAATGGAGCATTGTGAATCTGTTTCTTCATTCTTCTTCTTCTTCTTTTTTTTAAAAATAAGTATCAGATCAGGACTCAGTATTGGCAGACACACAAAATCAAATGACTCGGACTCGGGGGCAAAAAAACCCGATCGGGACATCCTTAGTTTGTGTACAATGTCCAGAACCCATCCACTGTCCGCTGCAGGAACAGCACACGAAGAAACACTTGGAGGGTTTTTCTGATTAAAGTTTTCAGAGCTGGGACTTAAATATACTAATAGTTTTAATTATCAATCATTTTTCAGATTCTGTCAGATACAACCTGACATGTGAAGACAGATTTATTTCAGATGATGGACCAGTCACTGCCCATGCATTGGTTTTATGTACATGTGACTTTGTGTGGTTTCTTTACTACTGGCTACACTTTCCCACAGTTTCTGGTGTTCTGCCCAGTTTCATCTATATCGTGAAGTATTGAAAAATGTAGAGAAATAATGGACAAAATGAAAGCATATGCCAAAATGCAGTGCTGTCAAACAGTGTCCTATCTGCATTCATGTGATAATGTAACGTCTTGATTTTGTCAGAGAAGAGGGAGCAGCAGAAAGGAAGAGAATCCATGTCTTCAGATTCATACAAATGATCAGCTTTGCATGTTAATCTCTGTCCAGGGTGCTGAAGTATCTGTAATATCAGGAGGGTGCTGTCTCTGACCAGGGTGCTGAAATGTCTCTAACACCAGGAGGATGCCATTTCTCTCCAGGGTGCTGAGATATCTGTAACATAAGGGGGATGCTGTCTCTATCCAGGGTGCTGAAGTGTCTCTATTGTCAGGTGGGTGCTGTCTCTGTCCAGGGTGCTGAACTGTCTCGATTGTCAGGAGGGTGCTGTCCAAGGTGCTGAATACTGTGGTATGCTCAAAACCTCAGGCAGTGGTTACAAAACATCCTACTCCTTGTTAGATGTTCAGATCTGACGTGAACAAAGGAGAGCTCTAGAACTTGCTACAGCTGATGCCTCAAAGCTCACGTGTGTCTTATCTTACCCATGAATAACTACTGTTGCATTGTCACATCTAATCTGATGAAGTTACACCTTCCTCATTGACGAGCAGCTGAAAAGGCCAGTGTAAGTCTTTAAGAGCCTCACATCTCACAACCTGGACCAATCATTGACTGGTATTGATCAACACATGGTATATTTGTATGGAAGTGGTGAGTCATTGTTTCATGACCTTTAACATTGTCCTGCTCAGAGGAAGTCCAGTACTGACATTGATAAACAGGTCTGCTTCACCACCACACAGTCCACCGACAGCCCTACACATTCACACATTTACTGTTGCTCAAAGGCACTTTTACAGCTGTTCCTCTTCCAACACTTCAGTGGGGTTTCAGTTGGCTTCAAACAGCTGAATATGTTACTAAAGGTAAATAAATCAAAACCGCTCATCTCACTGGAGTCCAATTGTCTCTCTACACTGCCCAGCAGGCAAAAAAGGGCCTGACAATACAACACTGAATGATATCTGAATGATACAGGCTTTAAGAACTCCACAATACAAATAAAAGCTCAGGTCAGTTGATAAGGTGACTTATTAGAATGAATATTAAATCATTGTTTCTTTACCATAAATGACAAAAAGTTAGTAAACACCACCAGACTTCATTAAAATCTAGACAAAAAAGATTAATCTGAGCCAAAGACAAAAGAATCATCATATAAGTGCGTAGTAGTAATAACAATAATATTAATATTGATGATTAATATTATAATAATATTAATTAATATTATAGTAATATTTGTATTAATTAATATTAATACTAGTATTAATATTAGTACTAGTTTTAGTGCTAATACAAGTTACTAGTAATACTGGTTTCATATGTGGACTGTCATGCTGGTTCTGGTTCAGGTTTTCCATGTGACTGATCCGTGCTGGTTCTTCTGTACACAATGCCAGTGTTCCTGTTGTGTTGTGCATGTGGTTGATGTTTATGAATCTCTGCCCTGTAAATCCCATAAACCTCTGTGTTGATCTTCCAGGGTCGTGGGGACACAGGCTTCAGCAGCAGGAGATAAGCTCATGTCTTTCTGTCTTGGAGAAAAGAGGAAGAGTTGCTACATATGTTTTGTGGGCCACAGACAAACAGGGGTAGGAAACAATGACTCTAACTATGGGGGGAGGGCTGGGGGAGAGGGTAAAGGGTGGATGAGGTGGGGGTAAAGGGTAGATGAGGTGGGGATAAAGGGTAAACAGGTGTGTGTGTGTGTGGGGGGTTACAGGGTACACTGGGTGGGTGGTAAAGGGCATTTGAGGTAGGGGTAAAGGGTGGATGAGGTAGGGGTAAAGGGTGGATGAGGTGGGGGTAAAG
>JAPSES010074143.1:0-10639 GCA_029822895.1 Maxillicosta whitleyi
CCCCCCCCACATCCAGCCCACCAAAGGGTTCAGTCCAGCCCCCAGGATGAATTTGTACAATGTAAAAAATGACACTGAAGATATGAACAATCAAGGATGTTCAAATCATTCAGGTCAATTCAGTCTAAAGTTGATCAGTCCAGTAAAATACCATCAGAATAACCTATATATAATGGAAACTACACATTTTCCCTCTTTGTTTTAGTGTAAAAAATGCAAAATTACACAAAAATGTTTACATTTACACACTAGTCTTTTACAAAAAAAATGTGAATAACCTGAAATATCTTAAGTTCATGGGATTTTAATACCATTCTTCCTGTTATTTAATGTTTTGTGTATTTGTGGATCCACTGTGATCTCTAAGTTGTGATTCACATGTATAAATGATAAACTAAGGTGTAATATTGTTAACATCGCACTTATTTTACTTAAGAATTTTCAGGTTGTTAATATTTGTTCATGTTATGATCAAGTACAAATAAACATTTTCATTATGGCATTTAATGTTTTTTCAATCCAAAGTTATTTTCCTATTATTTACATTATTTCAGTGGTCTGGCCCATTTTATACCATATTAGGTTGTACTTTTACCAAAGCTGGTCGGGAGCATGGCCAAAACATCCCTCCTTCCAGTAAATGCCCCCAGCGCTGCTCTTTGCTCTATTTTCAGATATTTTTCGGATGAACTGTTTCAACTCCACATCTATGGCTATGCTAACGGCTAGCCGTTGCTTCATGCTTGTACTGAATGAAATGCTTCTGTTTACAATCCTGGGGTTCCGGTCGCTGTTCTACTGCGTCACGTACGTCAAAACACCTCTACCTAGAGCCTTAGAGATGCTGAATGTTGATAAAAAAATAGGGTGGAGTTTCCTATTTTGCTGGAGATCCGAAAGCTTTGAATAGTGTGCTTTGCCAGACCGTGTGGCAGCCGAGAACTGGTGAGCGGGTGACAACACGGGATGGGCGGGCCCAGGCTAGTTGTATGTGGCCCCTGAACTAAAATGACTTTGACACCCCCGGTCTAGCGTATTAAAACTTGTTTGTAACCTATGAGTAATGTGCTTTGAACCAGTGGTGTATACGGTGGTATATGGTGTATACCTACTTATTTTTCAGTTATCATTGTATATACCCACTTCTAAACCCCCTGATGTGCACCATCCAGTAGTATCTGAGCCAAATTACTCATTTTCCCCCCTTGGATGGTGAAGCCATGACCCGCCGTACTCTGCCTTAAATTGGCTACCACTCGCTGCCTTCACTGATTAGATTGGTTAACTTTAGACATGAGGATTGATGAGCCAATCAGAGGCAGAGTAGGGCGGGTCATGCCAAGGAAAATATTCTAACTAGCGCTCGCTACCTCTGGATACTGATTGGACACCTGAGATGTCAGTGCCACCTCAGTTGATTGACAGGTCACTGCAGGTCTTGTTGAAAGATGCATTATTACTGGAAATACAAAGAAGAAAGGACGAATAGACATCTTTCATGTGAGTGACACATTGAGAAAACCTACTTTCATGGAATACATAATCCTGATGTAAGTTTTAAGGTGGTTTCCAAATGAGCCGCTGTTTTAAACTACTGACCATGTGACTGCACATTTAGAGGAGGAGAGATTTTGTCAAGAATAGTTAAACTGTGTGTGTAGGCGGACATTATGAAATGCTAATGTTATCCTATGCTTGCCTCATGCAGCTGTTTATGTGACCAGTACATACATAAAAAATACATAAAAAAAAACTGCTCCTGATCAAGTCATGGTCATTTTATAATAGCAAATACTGCTGATTTTTGGGGTAAATTAAATAGAGTAGTTTTAAATGCCACTGTTTCTAAAACACTGAAAAATTATCTCCAACACATATTTTTTATAGACTTATTTGACGTCTTCTGGAAAACCTCTTTTTTACCTCCTCAGACACACGGCAAAGTGTTTGAGCACCTCCTCTCTGGACAGAGACCAGACTTTGTTGTGCAGCAGGAGATAAAACCTATAATACCCATTATCCTGTAATCTTCACATTTAGAATTACATTAAAAAACATAAGAAGCTAAGATAAATGGACTGCACTTATATAGCACATTTGTACAGCGTGGTACTCAAAGCGCTTTACAAAGCCACACATTCACACTCATACACCAGCAGGCGGCTGCTATACTACTGCACCATGCCAGACCCTACTGGGAGCAATTTTGGGCTCAGTGTCTTGCTCAAGGACAGGATTTGAACTGCCAACTCTTTGGTCATTGGACAACCCCCTCTACCAGCTGAGCTGCAGCCGCCCAGATAAAATAAATTTTAATTAAATACTCATTATTAAAACATAAAGACAGAGCTGCCAACTCACATGCTTTCGCCATGTGACACACGTCTTCACACGCACTCATGCCGCACATCCATTTCTTTAAAAAAATCTGATTTGGGCAGAGACAACTGGCCTGCGTTCATTCCTCTGTAAACTCCGCAACGATAGATGGCGCTGAGAAGCACCATTTTAACCCACCCTAGGATTCTCTGCATTTCCTACCCCCATTCAGTCCCATTCATAGATAGACACCACACGGGTGGGCGGGCCCTTATCAACAGAGGGTGGGCGGGCCCTTAGCAACGGAGTGCGCAAACGCGTCCGCCATGTTTGGAATGGAGCCGCCGGCAGACCAATGCAGTGAATGGTCATAACTTTAATAAATGGCCTTTCTACAAAGTTAAAGACGTTGCCGTTTATCCTCCTCTTTACAGACACATCCGGGGGGGGGGTGCTTGGTAATCGTCAGGTCCTACAGAATCTCACTCCAAGGTTTTTTGAAAAGTCAGCAACTCTGATAAAGACCAAAACATCCAAGGACAAGCAAAATTATTATTGATATTAAGAAAAATCCTATCAATTAATGCAACTATTTGGTGTAAAATGCAGTTTGTCATCTTTTCCTGGTCACCAGATATGACCCATTTGGATGTTCACAGGCTCTGTAGTGAACACTGAAATACTTGACATCTTCTACAACACGTAAAAGCATGGGGTTGGATCAGTGACGGTGGATAGAGACTGGGTTTATGTTCAGTTAAAGTTAGATTTGGCTGAAAAAGCTACTTTTTCTTCAGTTTTTTTCTGTTTTTGAAATAATAACCCTCAACTTTAATTTGTTATTTTATGCACATCTATATGTTAATGAAAACAGCTTTTATCCAAAGGCAGTTGTCGTCCTTGATGCTGTTAATATATAAAGTATCACATATCGCTTCATATGATGTAATATCAGAATCATACAATCATGCATTTGTTATGTTTCCACAGACAGAACTTGCCATTTGTTTTCTGTACAGTTCTGTATAAAAGTCTTAGCCCATCTTCAGATTTAATGTGTTTGCAGAGTAAAAATGAGAAAAAGTTATTTCTTCTTCACGTTTCTTCAGACACATCAAGAAAAGGAATGAGGTGCACAGCTTTAAAAGGCACAAAAGAAAACTGAATGAAAACTAAATGGGTTCTAATGGTTAAAGTCACTATCTAGCGTGAACTCTGAGCCCATGACAAGAAGCAGCACAGACAATTAGAAACATCTGATGTGTGTTGAATAATAATAATGGATTAGATTTCCATAGCACTTTCCAAGGCACCAAAAGCGTCACTGATTCATAATGCTGGTATAAAAACCTGGTTTAAAACATCAGAAAAATAAAGCAATAAATATTTCATTGTCTGAACAAAAGGGTTAAAGACGAGGTAAGGGCAAAGTAATAATATTTTTACATAATTATTAAATGTTTTGAGTACAAATCTTTAGCCCCAATGAATGAAACATTTTACATGAACATAAAAATCAGATAACAGAGTCATTACATAATTGTAACATCGCAGCGATATGTGATAATCAATAAACCCAGGTTTAGGTGTTCAGGTCCATTATCACATTTCTTTTGTACATAGGTATGTTTGAACATCCCATTGGCTTCCAGTTGTGTTTGACTATGTAACTTCTGTTCTCTATGATTTTTAATTGTTTACACACGCTCAGACATAAGACCGACATAAATCACATTAACCTGTATATCAGACATGTCCAAAGTCCGGCCCAGGGGCCAAATGCAGCCCGTGGTCAATTTTCATCCAGCCCGCAGTCTCCGTCATAAAATCAATAACGTCTGGCCCGCATGTGGAATTAATACATTGGGCAGCAGTGCTGTTACCTGCGTGTGCTAAGTGCTGCCATCTAGAGGCTCAATTAGGAACAGCAAATTATTACTG
This sequence comes from Maxillicosta whitleyi, assembly GCA_029822895.1. NCBI lineage: Eukaryota > Metazoa > Chordata > Actinopteri > Perciformes > Neosebastidae > Maxillicosta > Maxillicosta whitleyi. The sequence continues at coordinate 4,261 of JAPSES010074143.1, forward strand.
TTATTGTGTTTAAAAATTCTGTAAATATTAAACTGCCATGGTGAGATATTTTTTTATGTTTCAAATGTAATTTGCACCCAAGAGTGCAATTACTTCTGTTCAACTGTTACAAAAAAGTTAATTAAAGTGTTAAAAAAAAAGAGGTTAAGTGAATATTCAATTTCAATTTTCAATGTCAATTCAATTTTGAAATGCATGTTTCAAATGAACCAAAACACTTGCTTAAGATAGATGAATTTAAAATAAAAAAGCAAATGTGGAACACAGAATGGCTTGCTGAAATTCATTTAAATTAATTGCTGTTATATGTAAAGAATATCCGCCATGTTTGCCCCCCCCCCCCTACATTTTTAACACACCAAATCTGGCCCCCTTTGCAAAAAGTTGGGACACCCCTGCTGTATATAGATGCAGGAAGACATCATTCAATTCATTTTTATTTATAAAGCCCTATGTCACAACAAAGTTGCCTCACAGGGCTTTACAGGGTTAAACAACAGTTCAACAAAAACAGGGTCAAATATACAGTAGATCAGGGGTGTCAAACACATTTAGTTCAGGGGCCAGACCAGAAAAATAATATAAAATAGAAAAGCACTCAAACCTCCGCCAAGCAGCACAGTTCCCCCACATATTGTGTTACTCCCACATTTGTTTTTTTTTAAATCTATTTTATTAGATTCTTGACACTGGAAAAATACTGGAAACAGAGAGGGTCTTTTCAAAGGAAGGAGAGGATCTGAGCAAAAAATGATATGATATGTTATTGTTTCTTAACAAAAACTGGTGAATGAGGGAAAGCGTCAGTGTTGAATGCTTTTGTTGAATTTACATGTTTAATAATTTTATGTTTCATAACCTGACTTAATATGCAAGTTTTGATTTTTATAATAGTTATTAATTATTAAACAATATTTACTCCTATGGTCTGTATTCTTTATGAAGTTATGATTTGAAATACCCTTTATACCCTAATACTTTCTAGACATTACGTGTATTTGTACTCGGTATTGGATTGGAAATCTGTGGACTCGAATATCTCTAATAATCAAATTATTGTTGTTATCTGATGAAGCACATTAGATTTGATTGTTTATATGATGATTTGAATAATCTGACAATTCCAGAAATCAGTCATTAAAGGGGAACACTGGTTCTGTAGTATTTTTCTCAGCAGAGCTCCCCCTACAGTTTCGGAGACACATTCACTGTCGTAAAACCAAAAGTTACATGTTTATTTATTTTCAATGAAGCCGGTGATGTGAAGGAGATCCTAGCGTATAGCTAGCGAGTTAGCGAGAATCCCTGCTAGCAAGTGAGCAACTGGGCATTGTTCATAAACGCGCAAACACCGTAAACACCCGTTATAACCAACAGCAATCATCAACAGCATGAAAATATATTGAAATACATAGAGAATGAAGAATTGAGCTCAGTGTAACAGTGTGTAGTAGTTCAGCGGGATCACTCAGTAAAAACTCAACCAAGGCGAACTCTGGTCTTGTTCCTGTTTTGGTCACTCTCTCTTTTGTTCTTCTTAACATTCTCTGAAAACTTAATTTAAACTTTCATTTATCTCAGACCGTTTTTTGAGTATCTTTTACCTGACATGTTTCGGCGTGAAACTTCCCCCTTCCGAAAATTTCACCTTTGAAAGCGGAAGTTTCACGCCGAAACAGGTCAGGTAAAAGATACTCAAAAAACTGTCTGAGATAAATGAAAGTTTAAATTAATAAGAAAAAGGAAGACAGAATGAACATACTACAAGTATTCTCTGAAAACGTCCTCTTCCTTTTCCCTGCCGGCTCTGTCATTGTAAATACTTGGAAAATGATCGTATGTCTGCTTTATGTTTATATCGTACCTGGCTTTGGTAGTGTTTATGTCATGAATCGTCCTGTTTCTATCGAGAGACGAGATCTTGTTCCACCTAGACGAGATCTAGGTTCATTGGACAGTACAGAGAAGTTACAAATGGCAGGAGGTGCTAATGGGCGACCGTAAGGCTTCCATTCTGTCCCTAACAAGACATTTAACCATCAGAATGACTTTGAAGCTGTTTAATTAAGGTAAAAATCCTGACAAGTTCCCCTTTAATTGGAGTATTAGTGCGCACATAAACAGGCTCTATATGAAGATCTGAGACGTGTCCTCCAACATATCATGCCTCAACAATATCTGGAAAAAGAACTTCCCAGTTGCATAAATCAACTACATCTGCTCAGGAGAGCGACCTGGGCACACTTCATGCAACACCGATGTCGTGCGTGAGCAGCAACAACAACCGTCTGAAGCCTGAACTGAATAGTGATGAGATTACACCAAACATTACAAACTGGCCTATAGTCATGGGTTTTTGAGTGATGTTGTGTAATAACTTTGTGCACGTGTAGAGTAGCTGGGATGGCACGAGGGCCCATGTTTAATTTAACTGGGATATTCCTGTGGGTCTCTGCAAAATGCTAAAGTCCACAGGTTAAGCTGCAGATAAAAGGATGCCAGCTCTTCAACACAGATGTCATACCCACAAGGCATATGAGTGCAGGGATGTAAAGATCCTCAAGAAAAACTGGAAAGTTCTACTTGTCAAACTTTGCTACACAGATTCAGCCACAAAGCAGAAGAAAATATTATGGAGTCGATGTGATTTATGGATGATTCATGGAGGGTGGAAGTCTGTGATCTGTAGCTGCTGAGTCAGAGGTTAACAACTGCTCTGTGTAGTCACAGGATATGGAAATGGACCAATGACAGTGAATCAGACACACCTGCATGTCCATTCCATTATTTTTAATACAGTAAACCCCAGGGTTACGATGTCCCCTTACGTTTTATTCACGTTGCGACATGGGATACGCAGTTTTTTTGTCCCTACCTTACAGCATCAACAACAATTTCTCTCGTGCGGCCAAAAATTCTAACTTGGCGGTCGGTGTGCGTGCGTATGACTGTCAGCGTCACTAAGATGCCGATGTGCTATTGGCCGAAACCCTTCTCACAATGCCCCAGAGAGATGCTGCCTCTCTCTCTCTTTATTTATCGCTTGCTCAGTTCAAGTTCTAGTGTTCGTTATGTAAAGTTTTGTAGCCATGGGTCCCAAAATTGCGAGTAATGATAAAGAGACTAAAAAAATGGTAACTATGGAAACAAATCTGGAGATAATAAAGAAGTACAGTATAAGTAGTACTTACTATACTATTGTGTTACTCGTTTTTAATATACCTGGGGTTTTGCACGCATTACATAATTACCATAGGTTTCTATTGTCCACTATATGATAATTTCACTTTATGGTCCCAACTCCGGAACGGATTAATGTCGTATGGCGGCGGTCCACCGTATTACAAAGTAGATACTGTTATGATGAAAATTTGAGATTATATGAAATACAGTACAAATTTGGTTCAGTCTTCTGTGCTGGTTAATTTAACTTTGGTTTATATTTTATGTGGCGTTCCAGTTTGACATCACTATAATTATTTTACTGTTCTCTTAATTAAGGATACAGCATCCAAACTGAGGCCGAGCTTTGTGATTCAAATCAGTTTGCAGCTCAACATTACTTTAGGTTTATTTATTTTTTCCAAACATTGATTCATTTAATTTCCTTTTGGACTTGATCGAGCAATCTGCTACTATTTGGAATATGCCAAAAACAAAAAGTGAAACTAGGCCACATGACTGAATATAGTCTTAGATCTTAAGTAAAAAAAAAAGTGATATTTCTCAAGTACATTCCAATACACTTGCAAAAAATACACTTTCAAGGACAGAAATGAAGCACATTTGTGCCTTTAGATGAAATTATATATATATATATATATATATACTTTTCAGTAGTTTTATACTTGGAACTGTATTATCACCAAAATGCACTTATTACATTCTTGATAAATGCTTAACAACATTGTCTGCTTTTTTTGGTAACATTTACTATAATAATATTTGGATATTAGATCTACTTGATATCTAGAAAAACATGTAGTTAAACAATTTTAGCACATTTGAGTAATTCAATAAATGCATATGTGCTACTAATAATACAAGGCATTATATTTAACGCCCCCACTGTTTACAAAATTGCAATATATAGAATAATTAGCTCACAATTCATTCAAGGCATGGGGAGTTACAACAATTATGTGTATTTACTCACTCAATCAATAAAATATTTAAAGGTTCAGTGTATCATATTAAGCATTTCCCAAATGACTAGTGTTTTTTTTTTTATCCTTAAATGGTTTATCACCATTTATTGAGATATTATATCAATATTTTGTGTTCTGTGAAAATCAAGTATTTTCCAACATTTAATTTACTAAACGTGTAGATTTTTATTAAAGTTCAGGGTGATGTTGACGGTTATCAATTTCAAAAACAGAGAACACTGAATAAAAAGTGGCAACTTTAGCAAAATCACTCAATCATTAATTGAACAGAAACCCAGTGTTTGCATCCACTGATTAAACTGCATGGGTTTACTGGTGAATTAATGTTGTAGAAGATGACGGTGTTTCCACGGTAACTATGGAGCCTCTAAATGTCCAAATGAGTCATATCTGATGACCATGAAAAGATGAAAAACTGCATTTTACACCAGTTGTTTACATGGATTAAATAGTTCACATCAGTAGAATTTTGGTAGACGGTGGATGTTTGGTTCTTTAAGGGTTAATGTTTGACTACACCTGCGATAAAAACAGGGGGAAAAAAAGAGGGACTCAGTTTTGGGTAACTGTCAAAACATAGCCCACATGCTAGCGCATTATAAGGTTAATTCCTGTGATTATACAGCAATAAAACCACAACTGTGAATATGACTGTATATTCCATTCCTGCAGTTAGATCTTCTTGAACCCCCCAATTCTTACATAATCGACCTTTATATGTGTCACATTCACCTTTTAAATGGGTTAAAACTATATTTGATGAATGTTGTATTTATTTATAGCCGTAATATTCATTCACCCCATTCTCAGTTCTTCAAAACCGGGATACATCTATGGATGGGTGGATGATGGATGGATAGATAGATGGATGAATACGTCTATCGATGGATGGATGGATGGATGGATGGATGGGGTGGGTGGATGGATGGATGGATGCATGGATGGATGGATACATCTATGGATGGGTGGATGGATGGATGATGGATGGATAGATAGATGGATGAATACGTCTATCGATGGATGGATGGATGGAAGTATGAATGATGGAGGGATATATATATATATGCATGCATGGATGAATAGAATGGATGGATGGATGAATGATGGTTGGATGCATACATCTATGGATGGATGGATGAATGATGGTTGGATATATATATATATATATATATATATATGATGTATGAATGGATGTATGAACTACTTCTAAAGTGCAGCTTCATGCAGCATCTGTCATGTCACAACTAATGTGTGAGAATGTCAGAGTGGGTTACTGGTTCTGTTTGTAAACAAATGTCCTGTTTATGGTGAAACACAAACAGAACCACCTGAGGTCCAAACATTCAGTTATTTAACGGCCTGAAAAAGACTGGAAAGAATAAGAAAAGATCTGAGAAACCAGGGACTGACAAAGCAAACTCTTACACACACACACACACACACACACATGCACGCACACTTTTCTGGGCTGAAAACACCAAACGGCGCCGTAAATGCATCCGTGTCATTTTCAGACGTTTGCAGCAGACTTGGACAGAGACGGGCTGTCACTGAACGGTCTGACTCATACGCACGAGACGACTGAAGACAGAAGCAGCTCACTGCAGCATCATCATCATCATCATCATCATCAGACGTGCACCCACCAACAAGCAAAGACCATGTCTAAGTACTTAACGACTCTGATTAGATTGAGATCCTCCATGACCACAGGCAAACGCGTGGATTCATAAAGCGAGAAGATGAAATCTGTGAAAATCTATAACCTCCTTCAGGCTGCTTGTTTATTGCAATAACTCAAAAGAAGACAGAAGTAATCGTGGATATAGGAGGCGATTGAAGCGTGCATGTGGAAACAAAAAAACAGAGCTTAACCCTTTTACCGGGCAAGTGACTATTTTTGGGCACGTCCGCACGCATTACAGGACAGTTACAGCGGTTAGTTCAGTTCCACATTCGGTTAAATTTGAAAAAAACAAAAAACAATTATATACAAATAATGTCGACTCCAACCTTTTCTATATGTTTTAGAGCGAAAAAAAAAAAAGTAAAATTACATTATGATGAAGTAATGGTACTAATGTAATGATGAAGTAATGGTACTAATGTAACGATGAAGTACTGGTACTAATGTAATAATGAAGTAATGGTACTAATGTAACAATGAAGTAATGGTACTAATGTAATGATGAAGTAATGGTACTAATGTA
>JAPSES010074144.1:0-10639 GCA_029822895.1 Maxillicosta whitleyi
CCCCCCCCCCCCCCCCCCCCCCCCCAAAAACGGTGGGCAGACAGTATGAAAAGAAACACTACAGTCCCAGTCCCAGTTACACTTTATCTAGAATTAATCACATTGTTCAATTATTTCATGAGCAGAGGAACAATCATTTTATCCCAACTTCACAGGCAGTAGTTTATCACTATAGAGAACTCCATTCAAGAGCAGGTATGCTTATCATGGGAGTCAAATAACAAGCAGAACCAAATAAACAATTATACAAAACTTTAAAGATTCACAGATGCTTTTTTCTACTGTGTAACTTCAACACTGTACATGTCAGGATCTCCTAACAAACCTCACTGATCTCTTGTAAAATCTATGCAAATGAGCTGCAAATTCTGTGCAAAAAAGCATGAACGGCTGACTTGTATGAGTATGAGTATGAGTATGTCAGTGCAACAAATCCTGTATTTGGCTATTAATCAAATAATATGAAGTTAAATCTACATTTTAAATTGGGTTTTCATCTGTGTAAGAATGAAATTCAAGAGAAACTGTGTTTGTTGTGAATTGTGCCATTTCATAATAACAGTATTTAGGAGCTCTCTTCCTTTACGGTTTCCTGTAATTTGAACCTGTGGATAAGGTGTGTCCCCTAGTTTCTAAACTCTGACTAACATAAATGAAACCACGTTTTAAAAGCTCCAGGTGAAACTTCACAGGCATGATGATGCATTATGTTGTCTGTCAATCACTGACATATAATACTCTTTTTTTTTAATCTACTACTACTTTGCGTCACACTCCTTTATAGAATGAAACCAAAAGACATTTTTGTTCTCTCACTACAGCTTTTATTTCTGACAGTTTTAAAACAGAGCTGGAGGCAGTCAGTGTAGAATCTGGAAACAGCAGTACTGAGGTTCACGCAGGATGTGACAGAATGAGTGAACACAACATTAAAATTATACAGTTAGAACAGTTAATCGTTTCAGTTTTTTTCATTTATCTGATTCATTTTTGCCCTAGTACCTCAACTTGGTGATGTTTTTTCATGAAAGCAGTCAACCTTTGAACAAAAAAACACAAAGAGCAGTGACTTCAGAGAATGTTGTCTGTATGAAGTTGTCAGGCAACCAATTCTAACACAGTGTAGATATGGTTCCTGTGGAGTTAGGCTCAGTGTCAAACATGAAGAAATGGAGTTCATGAAATGACTGTTTTTAATCCAAATGATAGTTCACTATTCTGTTGTTCTGCAGAAAATGTACATTATTTTTCTTCTCAATAATAATAAATAATTATCACGATTAATTATTATTATTATTATTATTATTATTATTACTATTATTATCAATAATAATAAAAATAAGAATAATAATGATGTAATACAGGGTTTTGGGCCACTGATGTAATAACATTTTGCTAATAATGTAATGTGTTATTAGCCTAGCATTAAAACATAGCCTTTGAAAATGTCATGACTGCAGCCAGTAATGTACCACTCCATAAACCATTCACACATTTCTTTTTTTTTTTTTTTTTTGTAGTTTTTGTACAGTTTGCTCATCAAATCTATTTATAGTGGATGGTACACTCGTCATATTCATTCTGTCATCAAGGCTATGTGCTATGTAGGAGTTTTTAATTATGTATCAAACATTTTATTACACTATTTGCAGTTTTCTTTTTTCTTTTTAAACATTCAATATTGATATCAACGTTTTACATAGCTACCTGTTTCATTCAGGTATGTTGCATGTCATCATAAAACTACCAAAAATGGTACGTTATTGGACATTATTACTTTACTGGTTGCCACAAACCAAACTATGCAAATGCTCAAGCTCTGCTGTGTCCTTAAGAAAAGAAAAATAGAAAATAACATTTAAAGAATTGCTTTATGAACTGACTACAACTTACACATGTGTTACTGGTGAGAAAAAAGCCTGAATTCTTGCTTCTGAACGGAAACCAGTTCACATGTGACCTTTTCCTTCACATTAACACCAGTTGTGTCCGCTGCAGAACCACAGCTAAACCCATCATTCAAATTCCTCACACAGAAAGTTCCACTGGAAAAATAGTGACTCAGAACAACAAAGTCATGAGCGTTTAGTGACCAGGGTACCGATATGCTTTTTCTTTTCTTGTTTTGTAACCCCTCTGACTTTGATTGATATGGAACTGAAACATTTGATTCTACACAATAGGTTTTGTACATTGTTTTGGGTTATAATCCTTCATCTTGGAAACCATCCACTCTGTGTTTGTTGGTTTGTCTGGGTGACAAACTTGGAAACAAAAACCTCACACTTTATTTACTGTGAGTCACAGATGATTAACAAATGACATTAACAACTTTAGATTCACCTTATCCTTTTATAAGGTACACATAGAAACACTCTTTTATTGGAAGACCTATTAGGACTTTATTAATTTTGTGATTTTTTTTTTCTTTTTTTAATGTAGAAAATCAAGGTCAAAGATTTTAGGTCCTTGCCCACATGTAAATAAATACATAAAGTCAATATTAAAAAAAAAAAAAAAAAAAAAAAATCAAGACAAACACATGTAAGGTCAAAGGAACATGTGTTTTTGAACATAATGTTTTAGAACATTATAACACAAGTGCTGATCCACACATCTGTCCACACCCACATGATCCTTTTGAGCATCATTCCTTACATTAGTACCATTATGTCATCATTCCTTACATTAGTACCATTACTTCATCATTCTTTATATTAATACCATTACTTCACCATGCCTTACATTAGTACCATTACTTCATCATTCTTTACATTAGTACCATTACTTCATCATTCCTTACATTAGTACCATTATGTCATCATTCTTTACATTAGTATCATTATGTCATCATTCCTTACATTAGTACCATTATGTCATCATTCCTTACATTAGTACCATTACTTCATCATTCCTTACATTAGTACCATTACTCCATCATTCCTTATATTAATACCATTACTTCATCATGCCTTACATTAGTACCATTACATCATCATTCTTTACATTAGTACCATTATGTCATCATTCCTTACATTAGTACCATTACTTCATCATGCCTTACATTAGTACCATTACTTCATGGTACCTAACAAAGCAGGTCCACTCATTGTTCATGTACAGGTGGACCTTACAGACCCTGTAGACCACATTGGACCTGAGATTGTTGGCTCCCTGTCATCACTGGAACTGGTGATGTCACTGCCTTGTAATTTATATAGAAATGATCAAAAATAGTCTCTTGGCTTGATAAATCAGAATTTTAAGGAAGTATAACTTAAGTACATTTGCACTGTAAATGTAATACTATATGGGCTGAAAGGGAGGAAAACATGATCAAAACTTCAGTTTCAGACATTTTCTATATATTTGTATATTATGTACATTTCTCAAAGGGCTCATATTTATCTAAACCCACTTTTATTAGTCTTTGGTTCATTTATTTGTGTATTTGGACCCTAATAGTACATAAAGTTTGAATTTGAACCCTCCAGGTGCTGCAAAGGTATCTTTATATTCATTTTGTCAAAAATCAAGTGGATTTATACAGTTCATTTTAATTCCTGCTTAATTTGTTATGTCTATTATAGTTATGTCACGATGTTTGCACATATAAGGTCAACACTTACGGCCATATTTGTTTATTAGCAGCAGCGGTTGTAGTAAAAACTGAAAATATGTCCAAACTTTGAGCCGATTACCTAAAATGTTCAGTTTTTGGTGGAACAGGACAGAGCAGTACAGACAACAACCTGGAGGGGGCGGGGCCTGAAGTGGCTCATGTGCATTTAAAGGGCCAGCGCTCAAGACCTTTCTGGTGTCATTACTCAGAAATAGGGTTGAAGATGGATCTGAGGAGTTGAATTAATGAAGAATTCAGACCCAAGCAGAGGATTTACAGTTTATGTAGACCACAGGACAATATTTTAAAATGCATAATTCCATTAAAAAAAAAACCCTAAATATCATGCCTTTAAATTCAGCCAGTGTCTCTGCTTCTATCTTTACTTTTTTATGCTTTTAATACCATAATCAATATGTGCTCATGCATATCCGTTTTACGTCCACCTCACCTTCTCTAATCCATCACTGTCTTTCTCCTCCTGTATTCTCCCACTCCTCTTTTTCATTGCATTTACAGACCCTGCAGACATTTGCTTTTGTTTTTATCCATCTTATTTTAGCCTTGAAGGTTTTTTGAATCTCAGTGGAGAGTATGGGAATAAACACGTTGAACCTCTTTAGTTAATCAGGAATACGCTTCAGCCTACATAAACACAGGGTCAAAGATGAACCTAAACCCAGGCTGTTCCTCAGCTCATGTGGAGTTTAAAGGTGGCCTTGGAGGTGCTTTTATAGTGAACATGTCTGCACCTTAAAAAGTACATTTTATGCACTGACATAAAGTAGAAATAGTGGCTGTAGAGCTCCATAATGATGAAGATCTCATGTAAGACAGCTGAAATGTATAATCTGTGATGCATTTAAGTTTTGAAGCAAAGAAAGATGTGATTTTAAACCCAATAGTAGAAAATGATATAAAACAATGAAATAAAGGCATTTTTAATATTGCTAATCTGATGTTTTCTTACATTTTAATATATTCTAATACTACTTTTTATTCACTTTATGGAGAAAATATAGAAAAACAAAACCATTTGTTAAAAAAAAAACCCTACTGTTAATTACAGTCTAACAATATTAACAATTGATTTACACTAAAACATGCAAAGTTACAGTAATGGTATGAATGTCAGTGTATGGGATGATGCACAGGCGTCCACTGTATCGGTTGATATGGAACTAACACAACAAAATCCAGGAATAACTGTCCACTGTAGTGAGCACTATACATGAAAGGGTTATGGGGTTTATGGACAAACCAATTATTTTTTACTACATCGCTTAAAATCTTGAATTAAAGACTGCCTCTATGGTGGTGTACAGAGGAAAAAACACACAATTTATTTCACTATCCGACTACTTCTGACAACAAAAACCAAAAATAATCACTTTTGATCGCTGAACCGCAAACTTGTACAAACTGTAGAACCAAAGTAAAGTGACGTAAAATTAAAAAAAAAAAAAAAAAATGGAAGGAAAAAGTAACGCCATTGAAATAGTGAAGTCACATGTGAGTAAGTGCTGTGACGTAATCCTAAATATCCCATGTAAACACTGCAGTAGTTGCCTCACAATCCCTTTTTTGTGTGCATGTAAACGAGCCTATTGCTATTCTCACAGTAACAGACACACACACAAACAGTAAAAACACTTCAGGGCACATGTAAACACATTAAAACATTATGCGCTCAGATCCACACTCTCAAAAAGACATCCTCTTCCTGCACAATCAAACCAAAAGCACCTGTTACAGAGATAGTTTCGGAAAGAAGAATGAATAGGAGGAGTGATATAGGCAGAGGGAGGTGTGGGAGAAGACAGAGGAGGACAGCCTTTAAAAAGCAGATTAAAACTGGTTAGACATCTCATTCTGGAGAAAATCACACACAAACACAGTCACACAGTGTTTTGGACTATGGCTTCGACCACCTCAGGTGATGTTATGCCCACGGGTGGCAGGATCTTCACCACCGTTCCTGACCTCTTCTTCATCCCTGAGTTTGTGAGTTTTTTTTTTCTTACTTTATGTTTCTGGTTTTTTTTTGGACTTCTTGTGTGTTTATAAAACTATCACCTTCAGTTCTTTGTGCTCTCTTCACCTTCACCGACATCTGGTGGGTTTATTTACAAGTTTTCACCATTTTTTTTTAAATTTATTTTTATTCCCTGAAATCAGAATCAATTATATTATAATTTAATCATCCTCTCTGTCCTTACCATTCACTTATTCATTGCTGTCTAAGGTATTATTTAGCAATGAGTGAAAATCTGACCAAAACTGAGGATCAGATAAGTTATAGCTGTGTTTTACTGCTTTAATGCTGATTTTACTCCTTCCTCATTTACATAATAATCAATTAAGATTGCACAACATAATGTTTTAGCAACATTTTCAGATTCACTCCTGCAAACATCTGTCGCCACAGGGAAGTTTGCCTTCAGAAAAAAAAAAAAAAAGTTTCCATGGTAATAGGGAAACAGTGTGCATTTGTCACACTGCAACAGCTTGTCACCTGTGTGGTAAATTAATGCAAACATGTTTGGCTGAGAGTAGAAAAACCTGGCAAACTTTTTCACCAAGTCTGACATCTACAAAAAGTTCCAGTATACCACAGGTCCACACATAGTAAAATAATAATTGTCTTTTAAATATATAGATTTACTAATGACTTTAGAAAATAAAGATTTACCAGAAAAAGTTGCAGTATTTGGATTCATATGCATTGACCTCTTGGGTATTTGGTGTCTAACATACACTGGATGGGCTTTTAATGTGATCGTATTTGTATCACAAAACAGCAACCAAATTTTGTAGATTCGCCTTTAAATAATTAATTTGACTAATTTGAGGTCATGGAGCCTAAATGGACATGTGCATGTGCATACATGCATGATTAATGAAAAGGTATAAAAACTCAAGTACCACAGTCTCCATCAAACTTTTGTTGATTTACTCGATGTTTCTGCTGTGTGAATTTAGGCCGTAGAACTGGTCTTTTCTACAGATTTGTCAACTCAGAGTTGTGTGGACAAAACCGAACCCTCCCATCTCCTTCTTATCTCTTCCATCTGCCTCAGGTCCTGCTTTCACATCACTATGGATGTGGGCGGGAATAGAGACCGTTTGGCACAAGTTCCAATTTCTTAGAGGATATAAGACATATACACACTGTTTTTAATGATCCACATAGAAAAAGAATTAAAACAGAATTCGGGCTTGAAGGCGAGGCCCCTATGTTCTGTGACACAGGTGTAAAACAGCTTATGTTAGCAGAGCGGCATGTAAATCTAAACCTACCATCAACTCATGTGGTCTGTTTGCTTGGGTTGTTGTTTTTCTCCTGACTCTGAGCCAGTGCATCTTTTGTTGAAATAGTGTGTTTGTCAGATGGAAATGAACTGATAATACTCACCACTCTAACTGGAGTTGGACGTGTAAATCTACACCATTACAAACGTGAAATGTACAGGGCAGGTACTTGACAGAGGACGGGCTTAGCAGCTGTACCGGCTGCTGCTCAGTTTTCTGTTTCTGGAATGAAACTTAAGGATGAAGAGGTTTGGGGCGAAGAAAACCAGACAAAAACAGGGATAACCAGTCAAAAAAAAAAAAAGATGAAGCAGATATGCGCCACAAGGATATGTGAAGCAGCATGTGACAAACCCAGTTTTAACCGTGATTTTGAGCTTTTCAGTGAAATGTTGATTAACCTGAAAAAAATATTCTAAATATTTGGTTTAAATGAGCAGAATAACTGCCAATAATCTAAAATATCCATTTAACCCACATATTTGTAGCTTCTTGGAAAATTTGTTCATGTGATTCTATAAACATGATAATGCAGTGGCAAATCATGCAATATTTCATACTATACTTTTTTTTTTGTTTTTAACACATCAGGTGTAAGTTGTTTGCCTTGACTGTATCAATATTGGTGTAAATCCAAACCAAATCTGAAGCAGACGAATCTGCAAACAACTAAACCAAAAATTTTCAGCCTCACCAACAGTCAGTTTGAGTCCACATATAAAACCTAGACGATCACAGTAGTAATCCTTTTAATGGGCTACAGGTCAGAGAATGACAAACATTTCTGAGGAATGGTGATAGTTGGATAAGACTCTCAGTCTGATATTAAACAGCAGAGATAAGGCATATGCAATATTTGCCGATATCATGAGATATAATAGCTGAAAGCAGTGTTTGCATGAAGTAATGCAACATTCTCACAGTACAACTAGAGGTGTTTGCTCTGTTCAGCACCTGAGGCTGTTTTCAACATTTAGCATTATCGCACAGAAAGTAAAGTAAGATATGATGGAGATGTTACATAATTATAACAACAGAGTTCTATGTGAACCTGTGTTTAGTGCAGATGTAGATCAACTTTGTTCAACCTCAGACAAAAATGTATTTTCTATCAGCTTAAAAAACAGAAGAAAGTACAATAAATATAAAATTAAACAAGTACTCATCAGTCTATTGTGGTTCCATGACACCATTAAATAGTATGAACAGGATAATAACACCCCATTAAACAGTATAATAGTAATGATGACAGGGAAAAAAAAACAAACAAATTTATCAGCGTACAGTATGAAGGTGAATTCTATACTGTAAAATAATGATTATTATTATTAGAAGTAAACTCAGCACCTCTAATAAACCAACATTAAGTTACATTCCAGAGTTTTTAATTGGATCATTGTATATAAAATGTCAGTACAGGCTGTACACACAAACTACAACCTGAATGTCACTGTTTGAAAATCAAATAAATGATGTTTAATGTCAGAGAAATATTTAACCCTCTTGCAGGCGCATTGCTAAATTCAGGGTGTGGCACAATCTTTACATGAGGTCAGTTCAACACTCAGTCGGTTACAGAGCGACACAGTTTATAGTGACTGGGTTACTTTGGGCTTTGGGCTTTATATGTTTACACAGCTGATGAAACCTGATTTCTTGCATTTGTGGGATGCATTTCCCCATCAGATCTCACTTTTATCTACATATGCTGTTTGACTTTCTAAATTTCTTTCTAAAAGTACATTGGATTTCCCTCTTATAAAATGACCAGAGGTTAGTAATGTTCTTTTAAATGTCCTGATGCTTAATGTTCAATATTTTTATTTAGCACATTTTTTTTACTCTGTCATACCTAATAAAACATATTTAAGGCTAATTGTTGAGTGGTAAAACACCTGAATGCCGATGAGCCTGTATCCAATAATTATGTAACCACATCAAATCAGAACAGAACAGTGAAAAGGTTCAGTTTTAATGAAAATGCAATGAAGTCGTATAAGGTTTGATGTGTTTCAGATTTGTTAAACTCTAAAATGTCCTAATTTACATCTGAAATTGCATCTTATCAGGGAACAAATGCTAGTTTCATGTTTTATCAAAACGCCAAAGACTCTTTCAACCGGAATGTTTGACGAAGGTGGAGAGACATGTTTGTTTGGAGCCCAGCCTTCGTTTAAAGGTTTCAACACTCTTATTTACAGGCAGGTAATTCAGGTTAATAGTGTGGCACAGAATCATGACATTTTCAGAAAAAAACACACTTTATCAGTGTTTCAACCTGTTTAGTTACGACATAAACAAAAAATGTATGGCTTATTTTTTTTTTCTTTTCTTCCTTTATATAAAATCACTATCATCCTTTTTTCATTGGCTTTTTATAGTGGAAGCATCACAAGTGTAGATAGATAGATAGATAGATAGATAGATAGATAGATAGACAGTGAAAAGTAGAATATAAAAATAAAGTAAATACAAGTGCAAACACACTATATATAATAAAACCCCACCCCTCACACATATTGTATCTTATTTTGGCATCGATCCAGCTGATGCCATCACATCTATGCACGTGATGTCAGAATATCAATTGCCCATATATATATATATATATATGTAAATTGAAACAAAATGTATGTTTTTATACACATTTGAAATTTTATCCATTATAAGTAAATGGGAGGGAAAAAAAATAATTAAATTATTAAATTATTATTAAAAATTCATAAAAAAATGTGAATTTTGACCTACTTGACCTACTAAAAATTATAATCACATCTATTCTGGGTCACTGGTAATCTATAAACCTAAAGTGGTATTGATTTGAGTCCATATTTTTTCTGATAGAGTGTTAACAAACAAATAAACTGAACCTAAAATTATACCTGGTGTATATCTGTAACTATGGAACAATTTGGACAAAGAATTGAAAACATGCACATCAGTGACTACATTTAAAAGGATGTTTAAAACAAAGGTATTCAATAAATATAAAATATTAGGATAAAGTAAGACAAGTGCCTGATTTTGCTTAGATTGTTTTGTTTATTATTGTTTAAAGCTGCACCGTCTTGTTATCCTGGTTTGTTTCTGCAATGTTCCCCTTTGTAAATAAGATAGACACAAATAAGCTGTTGCTTCAACCTACACCTTTTCACCCACGTTTAATATAGAAACCCAAAAGTACATTATGGTCTGTTAAACAGATGAATAAATTACTACTACTGCTAATAACCTTTGCCTCCCCTTCAGGGGGAGGGGCAATTAGAGGTGCAACAATAAACTGTAATGTGCAAAGTAAAATGTACTTGTAAGATGGAGGGACAAACATATCAATAAAGTGTAAATATGTTTAAATGTCAGGCACAGGTGAGTTTATTGTGCAGTGAAATGGTACGTAGCCTTAACTTCCATTAACCCCTTCCTTCCCGCCTGTCTGATCCTCCAGGTGTTTGGTGGTTTAGTTTGGATCCTCGTGGCGTCCACACATGTCAACCCCCCAAACCCTCTGGGCTGGGTGATGTTTGTCTCCGTGTTCTGCTTCGTTTTCACCACTCTCTGGTTCTTTATTTTCCTCTGTGGTGGCAATCAGAGCAGCGTCTGGCCCACCCTGGTAAGACCCCAGACTATTTACGATTTGCTGATTGTTTAATCTGAAACTAATAGAGTGTCCTCTTTGATTTAACTTTGCCTATGATTTTCTTTCCT
>JAPSES010074145.1:0-10638 GCA_029822895.1 Maxillicosta whitleyi
AAGATAGTTCTGTTGTGAGTGTTGTTAATCATATTGCATATCCATTTATTTCTTTGTCCTACCAATACATTCTGCCCCACAACTTATTTAGACATAACCATTAAATGACCTCTTTAAATAAATAAACAGGATAAAATTATTGTATTTCAATGCCTGCCTATCAATGTTAATTTAAAAAAAAAAAAAAAATGATAAAAGGTTCTATAATTACAATACCTGTTCCAACGTCATTATTAACGCGGCCCTGCCTATTGCAATTTGCAGATATGTAGGCACTGGGCACAGTATGAAATTCCTCCATGCTCTCAACGTGTTGGCTAGTCCTTCTATACCACGAAACGTGACCACATAGCATGACTTCCAGCCATTACAAAATGACCCACGTTTAAATTCAAATGTATGAAACAAAACGCGAAAGTTTCTATGACCCAGAACTAGACAACGACTCCCTCACTTTCGATATAACGTCAACATCCAATTCAAATTTAACATTCCGGTAAAAAAAAAAAGTGTGTCAATGAGGCAACGTAGCCTTGATTACCTCTTTACTAGCAGCGACAGGGATCTTGGATATAATGTTCCTGAAGGCACTCCACCGTTGAATTTGGTGTAGTGATGGCACCTCAGCAAGTGTTTTGTCAGGTTACTTGTACTATTTTTCAACGTGGAAAGAGGCTTGGCTTTCACACATAATTTACACTTAACTAAAATGTTCTTGGAGTCCTTGGTTTCGAGAAATTCGAAGTAGTGGGCATACGCCCACCTAGAAAATGAGCCCGACTGCTCCATCAGCTCATGTCAGCCTGCCCGTGTCAGCTGGAGAGAAGAAATGAAGGGACATGTGGTGTTCTGCGCGGCCGGAAATCGAAAGATTCAGTGGCTGATCTTGCGGTAATCGGCAAACATTTTTATGAAGAAAATATAACAAACAAAAAAAACAAATCGGAAAAAATACATTGTAACGTGCGTTACTTGCAATTGTAACTAGTAATTAATTACAGATTTTCTTCCCTGTAATGCGTTACATTACTGCGTTACCGAAAAAAGTAATGGATTACAGTAACTAATTACTTTTGTAACGTGTTACTCCCAACACTGATAACGAATGTCTCCTGTATTTAAAACCGAAGATGGTGCAGTCAAATATTGCATGTGCAACATTGTTTTTGGCTGAGCAGTGTAGTTTGGTGGACTGGGTGTTTGCATCTGCACATGGCACACTACTGGACTGTTATTCATAGTAAGACTTTGTGAAAATGTTGAATCACAGTTGGGAAATAATCAACACTCAACAATTCTGATCAACAAATGCTTTTTGAGTGAGTTTTTAAATGCATTAACTACACTAGATACGTAACTGCTTAGTTGATCCAAAATATGGCCATTGGCCTATTTTTGTCAGCTTCTGAGTCAAATAAATTTAAATGCAGGGAAAGTAGTTTCACTACATCCAATAAAGTAGTTTCTGTTAGATACCAGTGTGAATCTGTGAATTTTAAGTTTATTATATGCCAGCACAGACCAAATACAAATGCTGACATTGCCCTGGACATGTGTCCTTGAATGGACAAGTACACATATAGTTCATGTACTTCAATGGAACTTACTCTAAAATGTATCACCGGCATCCTGTCCTGTGATTTCTTGATGGATGTGATTATCCCTCTTTTGTTTTGCCCCTAATCTACTTGGCTCACTGTACAGCATACACCAAGTCTTTCAAAGTAAAAGCAGGAAACATTTATATTGACAAGTGCAAGGGATTATTTCATTGTACATTCATCTAAAGCTGCGTGGTTAATTTGATCACTTAGAAATGCTGTCCTTTATCAAACATGCAGACCGTCCCATATTGTCTTGCTGCTCAAAGTCTTTTATTTATGCATTAATTCTCTTTCATCTTATATCCTATTCTGTGAGGTTTCAGCCTAAAGTCCATTGTTTAACTGCAAGCTTTGATTTCCCCTGACACCTAAAACTAGTGTCTTGCCAGGAGGATTCACCCATCAGCACAGACATACAGACACACACACACACACACACACACACATACAGATGAGCATACAAGTACCAGTTCTGGACAGAATGTAGAGCGGCAAAATTGGGGCAAAATGAATTAAACTTTTAATGATATTCACAGAATTGAATACCCCATTATTAACTCTTTCTCTGCCATTGGCGAGATATTCCATCAATTGCTTCCCAACGCTTTCCTGTCAATGATAAGATTTTCTGTCAATCCATGGTTTCACTGTTATACTGTAGTTGGTGCTGTTGCAGATCATGTGAATTACTTTAATTAGTCCAAAAACAAACAAAGAAGCAGCTTTTCTGGAGAAATGAAGGACTGGTTGTAAAGTTTCCAAACTGGAATCACCACTATCTCATATCAATGTATACAGCGCCATTCACTCTGAATGAGGAAATGCTGGCTCAGCAGGAACAGTGCACAATTTCAAAAGCCTTAAACATGATTATGGAGATGGACTCCACAATTTGATATATGGCGAACCATCAGAAGAACTTTTTACATTACATTTGGCTGACACTTTTATCCAAAGCAACTTACAAGATATATTGGCAGCGTAAGGGGCCTTGCCCAAGGGCCCGCCTGGGATTCAAACTGGCAACCTTCTGCACCAAAGTCTGAAGTCGCTCTTTTAGAGACAGCAACTGAGAAATGGGAGATGAGGAAGACAGACATGGAGAAACAGTGGCATGGGTTTGACACAGATATAATGACAGATTGGAGGAAGATATAAGAGACATTTATAGTGGACATTCAAGGGGAAGACAGACAACCAGACATGGGCTAAGACAAAGGACACTTAATCTTCATTTTTTAGACAGTGTGAGTTCAGATTATGACTGAGGACATGGAGCAAATTCAACAGTATAGTTGTCATCTTCCTAATGCTAGCGGGGACAGAGGTAAGACACTGTTATATTTAGCTTTTGTATGACATAAATAAATAAAACACACATAGATAAATTACTAGATCTTCATATAATTATTTACAGATAAAACAAAAGAGGATATCATCCAACAGGAGGACATGGTACAGCTAAGCAAAGGCCAGAAATATACAATACATAGTGCATTTGTTTCTTGTCTTTCTTAAAAATTAGAAATATGGAAATGTTTATATGAAAACAGCTAAACTAATATGTGGAAGACTCATAATTGATGTATGTAAATGTGCAAAGTTTATAAGAAATCTGGTGCTTTCTGAGATGTTTGGTGTAAAGTCTGGGGTGTAGTCTTTGGTTTCTCCTAACATTTTGTGGAATGTTAGAATATCTTAGAACTGTT
The DNA here is from genome assembly GCA_029822895.1 of Maxillicosta whitleyi. Lineage (NCBI taxonomy): Eukaryota > Metazoa > Chordata > Actinopteri > Perciformes > Neosebastidae > Maxillicosta > Maxillicosta whitleyi. The sequence goes on from JAPSES010074145.1 coordinate 3,314, forward strand.
TATTGTTACTATTGTTGGTTTGTTTTCTGATTTTGAATACTTTGTCACTATTCTTAAAAAAGAGTCAATAGAGGAAATAATTTTTAGCTTGAAATCTATATTTTTGGAAAAAAAAAATTTCCTTGGGGTTGTTTTTTGCTCTAAATTTAGTTTTTCCTGAAAATTACCAATATTCAAATGTTTATACCTCACAAACAAATGCAGATACAATTAATTTTTTTGTGTGTATAAAAGCTGAAGCTCTGTTCTTTCTTTTGATGTGTTCACATCCTAACACAAAATTGTCAGTGGGCCTCCAAATATTGGTGTATCTGACCAAAAAATGTGGTGCTGGTTAGCAACTTACTGTAAAACACTCAAGGACAGAGTTAAACTAAAACAATGAAAGTGCAAGTTTAGTGACAAAACAAGCATTTGTGAAACTTTAATGTAATAAACATAATGTGCTCCATACTTTTAATATTTCTCAGCCAAATATAGTGTAAGATTTTGTTGAAAGTTACTAACCTATAATTTCAATTAGATTGCCCTTGTGCAAATTTTGTGCAGTTATCTCAATGCTTTCTTCAGATAATGTGATTAAATTATTGAATGAACAGACAGATGGATGGACAGACGACAAAACCCCTCACTGATGGGTAAAAACTGTAGCTGAACTGTAGCTATAAATGTTCATATTTCTGAGATATAGACTATCTATCTAACACTGATACAAAGGTTTGTCGAGAACAGATTGCAATTAGAAAAAAGCAGACATTCTGGTAAATGGCTTTAGCTCATTAGTCAAGCAGCTGAAGCAAAGCCTTTGACAAATGAATAGAATTTGCCCCATAACAACCTCTGCAGACACTGTATGCATGTATAAAATTGGATATAATTCTTTCTTTTTATGGAAATTATTTGGACAAGTAAACAGTGCATTCAGAAATGAGTCTCATTTGCATGTTTTACTGCAGGTTGCAATATATGGCCCCTGTTTATGGTCAGCTGAGGTAAAGACAAATATCTTCATAATAGAGAAGGAAGAATTGAAAGAATCTAAAGAAAAGTCCAATTTTCTGGTTGGAAGGAGATAGACATTTTTGTTAAACATTAGACTGAGCATATCAGCAAGTTTAAAGATCTGAGCAAATATTGAAAAGGTGATGAATAAAAGACTGAGGCTAAGTTCAGACGATGGAGCATCTGCTACCAGAGGAAAAATCAGAAAAAAGCATTAGTTTGAATGGGGTTTGCCCAGCTGAGTGTAAACAGGATTAATAGAGGTTTATTCACTTTCAATGGCCATGTCAACTCCTTGTTTAGAAAATTGTCTTTTTCTGAATTAGGGAAAAAACTAAATATTAATTTCTATGCAATCAAAGTCAGTGCCCAGACTTTACTGTTCTACTTTGTGGTTTGTCAAAACAACAAGATAGCCTAAACTGTTCTATTTTTACCTCCACCAAGGTGGTAATGTTTTCGCCTGGGTTTGTTTATTTGTTAGTAAGAACTCAAAAAATTATGAACAGATTTTGATGAAATTTTTAGAAAATGAAAATTTTTTTATAGGTGGGCAGGTGGAGTCTACATCCCCAGTTACACCAACATTGGAACATATTAATTAAAAACTGAATGCAGTCAATGGTTTGTGATTCTCATACAACAAACCAACAGGCATGAAACAATATTCTTCTCCCAAAACAACTGTAACTGCCATTGTCAGTTCCCAGACATTTATAGGTTGTCGATAAAAGAGGGTGTGCTACACAGTGGTGAACATGTATGTGTCAACTTGTCAACACAACTTTACAGAAGTGTGTTGTTGTGATCAAATGCAAAAAACAATTAAAAATCTTAAAATTGTACTTTCTGTCATATTACATAATTCATATGTCATTGAATTCTATTTTCATTCACAGGATATCCGTAAAGTCTCTTTACAATTTAACAAATTTATTACAAAAACAAATGGCCAAACAAACAAACAGCCAAATCAAAACAAATCAAATTTTATTTATATAGCGCCAGATCATCATAAAAGTTATCTCATGACACTTTACATGTGGAGCTGGTAGAAACCAGACTCTGAGGCCAATTTACAGAAACCCAACAGAACCTTCCAGGAGCAAACACTTGTAACTGGTGACAGTGGAAAGAAGAACTTCCTTTTAACAGCAGAAACCTGGAGCAGACCCTGACTCATGGAGGATGGCCGTCTGCCTTGACCAGTTGGGGTAAAAGAGAGGGGGTAAAGGAAGAGAAAAGGAGAGAAAGAGAGACAATATAATATAAAATAGATACTGAAGTTCTTCCTCCTTTAATCCACCTCCGTATGGGGGACGATTAGATGGTCCTGCGTTTCCCTGTTGTCTATATCAAACTTCACCAATGACATCAGTGATATTTCTCTTAAGATTGTTGATGTCCCATATCTGTGTTCTATTAACAACATCTGTAACATAACCCCACAGACATAAACACATAGACACAAATCCATATTTGTAACATAAACTCATATGAACCCTTATGTGTAACAAACCCATGGACACTAACTCATATCTGTGACATCACCCCACACACATGAACCCTTAGACATATACCCGTATCCGTAACATAACCCCATAGAGATAAAGCCCTATCTTTAACATAACCCCACATGTATAAACCCAGGGCAGTGATATCCGGGGAAACAGAATCCCTTCCTATCTACTAGTGTGGAAAAATTGGATGGCGAACCCATAAACATGCAGAACCCTCATTGGGTGGTGCAACATTTACCTCCATGATGGTTGATTGGAGGTCATCTGTGGTGATACATATTCAGTCCAAATGACAAAAGGTCAACATTTGCAATAACTGATCTGTTGTTGAAGAAACATTCACCAATGATTCAACTGCACTTAATAATAATAATGTCATTAAAAACTGTGATAATCACTGAGAACATAGAACTAATCTGAGTAATACATCTCATCACTGGCTTCAAGAAATTTTTGAAATTGTAATGAGGCTTTGTGGACAACCTATATAGCATTCCAACTGTTTTGGAATTAGGGTTTTAATACTTATTTGCACTGTCACCTGCTGTGTTTGTCAGTTGACTGGAATTGAGGCCTGTACATGTTCCACAAGAACAGAGAAATGTTCTTTAAACTAAAAAACAATCATATCCGTCTCTTCTTAGAGTTTTTGCAGCTTGGCCTCAACACATCTCTCAATTTGTCATGTGGTGTCCTACAACTATTGTGTGATTGGTCAGAAATTTGAAGTAGGTGTCATTCATGAAAAAATTGAAAAGTGAGAGAGCCCTTTGAGGACCTCCCAGGAGTTCTCCACTTTAGTTCCTTATGATGTATGACATCCTGGTCAGAACTAACTTCTTGTTGCCACTTTGAGAAAACAAACAAAGGTTTCAGTCAATCAAATTTTATTAATATATCACCAAATCATAACAAAAGTTATCTCATGACACTTTATATGTAGAGCTGGTCGAAACCAGTGTCTCAAGCCAGTTCACAGAAACTAAACAGAACCCTGCAGGAGCAAACACTTGTGACTGGTGACAGTGCCCTAAACTACCTGTACTATGGGTTAGAGTTAGTTAAGTTCATTTTCATGGGTGTCTTTAACATGATAGGTATCGCAGTCACCACTCTTTATATGATGTGGATAGCAAAGAAGTCACTCCCTTAGGACACTCAACTAGGCAGAGATGTAGGGTTCAGACCTTGGGACTTCCTTGGGTTTTCAAGGGCTGGTTGCTGCTCTCTGCTCAGTCTCAGGAATGAGGCACTGATATGTAGACAGCTTGCGCTTGTGTGCCTCCTCTCCTCCCAGGGTACCGTCAGCTCTATCAGAGCCAACTGCTTTGTTGAGTACGATGTCTGGTTGGAGGCTAGTGGTGGCAACCTCCTCCAGAAACTTGAGTTGCCGTCTGAGGTCCACTTTCATCTCTCAGTCCATTACCGTACTGAGGATTCCCGTACAACTGACCTCCTTGCCTACAGTCCCCCCAGCCCTGAGAAACCTGATGGACTGGGGCCCTTTGTCTTGGGCCTTTGTTAGTTTATGCTTCCTCTCTTTCTCTAGACCATTCGCCAGTTTGTGCCAGCACCTGATCATGATGTCACCTGAACCTCCCCTTAGTCAGGCTTGCTCGCCAGGATAACAAGATGTGTTCCAGGTTTGCTGGTCTGTTGCACTGCACACAGGAGGGATCCTCAGTAAGTCTTCATCTTTGGAGGTTTGTTGGTGTTGAGAGTACGTCATACACAGAGCTTAGGAGAACTTTATCTGGGGCCCCTCCATATCCCAGATGTCCTTCCAACTGAAAAATCTTACACATCTTATTTTACTGAATTTTTTTTGTTTTTCTTCTTTTCCCTCTGACCAGGTTGCTCAGTTCTTGTTTTGGTAATTGTTTCCATTGTGGTTATCACCGTGGTTGTTGTTAGTGGTATTGTTGGTGTTCTTCTGTGGAGACTTCTCTTCTCTTTTAGTAGACATTTCATTGGAAAACCTAAACCAAACAACCACGCAGTACTCAGCAGTAGAGCCACTCTCTGTATGGTCCCCTCTTCTCATTCATCCTCTGTGTTTTACCCATCCTAATACACACACACACGCGCGCACGCACGCACGCGCGCGCACACACACACACACACACCAATGTATGTAATCAGTACCTGGTTTTGTCTTCTCTTATTTGTCATGTCTTTCACATGTTTGCTTATGTTTTCAACAGCAAACACTTAGCTGGCTTGTCCCACTGTCTTGTCTCATCCTGTGCCCCCTCATGTGTATATATACAAATCAAGGAACGGATGAGCATGTGACTAAAATTACATAAATAATAATAATGATAATAATAATAATGATGACAATAATAATAACAATAACAACAACAATCATAATAATGATAATAAAGTTACAACTTACAGTGAGTAACATTAACAGAAACACCTGTATTTGGAGGTTTAATATAATTACATTTCCTCATCTTAAGTGACAATAATATGATTTTGATAATGTGTCTCTGTATTTAATTGGTTTTTTTTGTTGTTTTTTTTACTACTTCTTCTTTGGAACAGGTGTCTTTCTTCTTCTTGGGCTTAGAACACCTCCACCGTGCTGAGAATTGATATGTGATACATGATCACTGTGTCTTTCACCTGTGATCCTGCTTGCGTCATCTCCGACACATCTGTGCCCTGATGAGCCTGTAGATGGCGTCACCTCCATTGGCTCCAACAAGCCCTGGAACAGAGTAGTCAGATACAGTCAAACAATGGAGCTGCACAGTTAATGTCTTTGTGTTTTTTTCCTCATCTTTATCTTTAACCGTCTCTTATTTTCTGAGAACTGTATGTGTTTATCCAATGTTCTACTGCTGCTGTGTTTGTGATTCTTGCAGGTTTTTACACTCTGCTCTGCTTAATGTTCCAATAGTTGACATCATTAACATAATTCACTAGTGTCCATAAACCCACCTCTTAACTGGCACTTCAGTATTTTCAGTTCTACGTCTGTCTCCTAACCGTCCTATTGCATTTCTTTCTGTTTTTTTTTTTTTTTCAGCAGGGGAATTTAGTAAATGTCTTTTACATTTACATTTCTGTGAATACATAAGGAAGACATTAAATGATCCAGTGTCACATGACTTCTACAGAATGAACCTGTGTGTTTACTGAACATCCATGTCACTGTGTCAGTCTGTGCAGTGGAAGTAGACTGACCCTCCTGCTGCTGACCACTGCACTTCTGCCCCGCAGGTTTGCACCTAAATGAGCTAAATTAATACGCTGCCATTCAAGCATTTTTTCCCCTATAATATTATTGTGATTCCAAAGGACTACGTTTAAACTCACACACTGACCCAATGTTCTCCTACACTGTCTCTGTCTCTTTTGCAGTTGCAGAGGTGTTGTACTTCTTTTTAAAAACATGTCAAACTCGCTGTATGAGCGCCTTAACATGTCCATGTCTAGTGGGTGAAAAACGCAGCCTTCCGCTTCCCCGTTGCCATGGTGAATCATTGAATCAGCACTCCACTGATGTTGTTTTTTTAGAGTTGCGGCGCATGTGCTTCAGTTCAGGTGACACTACACCAAGTTGATCAAACTAACTCAGATCAGCTGTTCTGGAACTCAGAGTTTCTTATCGCAGAGTTAATCAACTCAGAATTAATTCAAAGTTAGACTCACAGTTTGTTGAACCTGCTTTGTGAAACTGACACAGGTACAATATCTGGGAGACCTGTCTTTTTTAAATGAGATTTTTGCATATGCTATTTGTGTTGTCATGGAGACAATACGCTGGAAAAACTGCTCTGGGATACGCAAGTACAAATGTCGCAAGGAGTTTTGCCACAGACAGTATTGCAAGATTCCGTCTTGTGACTGGTCCTAAAATCATTCCCTAGTTCTTCTAAAAGTTCTAAAATGGTAGTACTGGGCAGCAGCACTGGTTTCAATTTTAGAGGTGTGGCTGTTGAATGGAATGACTGTCAGGTGCACATAATTTTTTCACACTCTAGGCTAATATTGATGCATATTTTTAATCACAATCAAAAATCTTCATACAAGGCTGAGAAATATGTTCTCTGCATCTTGTTTCATCAATTCAATGTCTCTTTGCAGCAACAACCACAGCCAAGTGTGCACAATTATGCATATAAACTGTACCTCTCTTTGAGATGTATTAAATATAGACTAATGAAATAGTTATTTTCATTTAAACAGTTGAAGACTTAAGTTTAATCTTACTATTAATCAAAGAATCAATGTTTTAAGATAGGATTCTTTATTTCACTTTGTAAGTTTTTAGTTGAAGTAACACAGCTGCTTGACTTAAGCGTCAGATAACATCAGGGTATCTTTTTAACCCCATCCACCTAGCCCACAGGGTCAGCCCATTGTTGGAGATCAGTTTAGAGTGGGAATTAAAGTGATTTGCGTTGTAATGTTGAGCTCATTTGCCTCCATAGTCAAGGTCAAAAATGCCCTTGGATGAGGGGAAACATTCATCCCTACTGATAGCCAAAGAAATCAAATCCTTGACTCTGAAGGAACCAGAAGTATGCATTTTTTGGTGCCATTTTAGAATTTACCTATGTCTACATACTCAATAGAATGAGGTGGCATGGCTCAGGAGTTAGGGTGTTGTGTTTAGTAACCAGAAGGTTCCTGGTTTGATCCTGGGTTCTTCTAGAGCATGCCAACATGTCCTCACTGCTGCTGATGTGTAGCTTATCACCTCTGCCATCAATGTGTGCATGTGAGGCAGTCAATGTAAATCACTTTTAGTTGCCAGTAGCCACCATTAAATGGTGTGCCATTCATATA
>JAPSES010074146.1:0-10638 GCA_029822895.1 Maxillicosta whitleyi
CATCATTCACTCACGCTCCCTCTCACGCAAATTGGGGGAAGGGCGCATGGCTACACAACCACCCACACGTACAACAAATACACACAAAAATACATAACCTCTAACGCTTGCTCCCCCCCCCATCCAATATCTACAATCTCCTTTACATTTCCTCAAACCTCAGCCCAGGTCCTTTTAATCCTTATGCAAACACAGTCAAATGATCTCCCACTTGAGTTCTCTGGATTATTATAAATCCAAACATAATTATTAAAAAAATATATATAGGCTAAGCAGTAAAAGTAAAAGGTATGCTCATTAACACGCCTTTGAACATGCATTGCTCATTTGGATACTTCTCATGTCGGCTTTTCATTGAGAACACATTCTACTCAGCCTCACAAAGGAGCCTTTCAGAAAAAAAATAAATAAATCTACTAAATATGCACAGTTTAACATGACTGAATGACTCTAGAAAGCAAGATGTATTTACTGCCAGCTGCTGACGGTTGTAATTCATCTTTCAGACCTCAACACAGCCAAGAGAATGAGCTAGATTATTACCACGTCCTTATTGACTGCATATGATTTACCAGCCACATCCTGAGGACAGATGACAAAGTCAGTCCTATTGTTCAAGCAGACAGAATAAGATCCCTGTGCTGCCTGGAAAGAAAAAAAAAAACTAATGACATTAGCTCATATAGCCTGTGTTTTTAAATATTTAGTCTTCATGATCATTTCATTTCGTTTCCTCTGGTATGGATGTTTTATGTAGGTGGTGTCTTCTTATCTTGTTCATGTCATACAGCATTATAAGGGCCCTTAATGGCATTAAGCATTCAGGGTCCCATTATAGTAACCTTAACTATTAAGAGTCTGAACACCATACTGACCATATACTGAAGCCTTAACCCCAAAACAATCATTTCAAACTTCCTTCTGAAGCTGAAACGGTGCAAAATATCTTCACTTAATGGGTCACTGGCTCACTTCAGTGGTTAAAAATTGAAACTGGCTGCTGTTCATACACAATCATGTACACGCATTGTCTTGTTTTTGTAGCAGAGGATGGTAAAATGGGTTGGCAAGGGGAGGGGGGGGGGGGGTCATAGTGGTTATAGATGCAGGGCAGATGGGGCTCCCTCCCTCAGTCTCTCCTTGCACCCCATTATCAACATCACCACCACCATCATCATCATCATCATCATCATCATCACCATCCCTTCTCTCAGAGTACCTCTTCTCTCAACAGATGGACCCAAGAGAATACAGGGGCGCTTATAATCTGCTGCTCTACATACAGAATAGCATACACACACACACACACACACACACACACACACACACACACACACACAAAACAAACACACATATATCTACATTCTCCACTGTCTAATCTGCCTTCCGGAAAACAATGTTTGCCACACAGAGAATTTCATGCCAGACAGTAATCATCTACTGTATGTTCAAGCATCCTGTGTGTTTATCTGTATATCAAAGAGAACCTCTGGAAAACAAGAACACAATGAGCCACATGTACATTATGAGCATTTTAACTCCATTTCTATCAGCGTTTATATTAATCAGAAGGATAAAAACACACATCACTTAAATTAACAACAAAGCATATCAGCTGGAAGTGTGTGTGCGTGTGGGTGTAATGTGTATGTGTATGTGTGTATGTGTGTGTGTGTGTGTGTGTGTGTGTGGGGGGGGGGGGGGGGTACAAAGATTGACATCACTGAAAAAATGTCTTGAGAGAAAACTTTGTTTCAATATGTCTGTGCGCTATCTGAACAATAGCCTGGTCAAGGGGTGTCTGCGGTGTGCCATGCGATTCTAAAGGCTGAGGTGAAAGTTCTGGTTGTGATTAATGCAGGGCAGAAAAGGGTTCTACAGATGCAAATCTAGACTAAACTGTCAGTATCTTACATCGGATAACCTGAATCAACTTCAGAAGAATTCCATTCCCCTTCTTAATTTGCAGATTTCTTCCATGTGGACGACATTAAATAATTTTAATCACATACAATATGAATCCTGCTGTTCGCTGTGTTTATCTCTTTGACAGTTGCAGGAATAGCATTAGCTGCGCAGAGCCAGCGTCGCCCTTTCAATATGCGCTTTGTGGCATTAATTGCATGAATTTATCTATGCAAATTCAGTCGTCTACTGCTGACAAAGAGTCCCGCATGCAAACTTCTGTATACCCTGTTTGCAAAACACGATGTGGACGATGGCAACTTTTTGTTCACGTAAAACCAAGTGCATGTGAGTGAGTGCAGATATTTACGCGCGGGACGGAGATGAATAAAAGCATGAATGCATGCTTTTATATTAGTATTACACAACCCCGCAAGTAGGCAACACATCCTACCTGCAGAAAACACACACGGACATTGTCCGTGCATGGCAAAGTGTTGAATATAGGGGTTTTTTTTAATCATAAGGCGCTCACCTCTCTATATAAAACCATATGCACAATTAATGCATGCCATCAGTCTACACAAAAATTTCCAAAAAATTAAAATTTTACTTACGATTTTAAAGGATTATGAATGACAGTCGCCATTTTCCTGTAGGGCTGTAACGCAATATTCCAAATCTCGGTGCAGTTTGGGACCCTTATGAAAAAAACACAACAGCCAATGCGGTCCTAGGCACTGTGCTCCCTACCAATACAACCCCAGGATCAAGAAATTAGGCGTGGCTTCAATGAAAACTGTCAAAATCAATGTCCCGGTCCTCAGATCAGCAATAACCTTTTTTATGCCAATAACCTCATAAAATAAAAATAGACTCAGCCTTTGCTGTAAAAACAACACACCTCTGTTATCTTTATACTCTTATCGTGGCTGTATTTTTGAGTTATACGGTTTGTTGTCTGTTCTGAAATAACGTACCATCCTATAAAACAACATTTTTTGTTAAAAAACCACAATGTTTGTAAATATAAAATAAAGTGCACATTGTGTTTCGAGTATATACATTGTGTTACTTCTGTGTGTTAATTCTCAGCGTCGTTGCATCCATAAAATAAACATTAAATTCCAACATTATCATTCTGAAACGAATCTGATAAATTTACATAAAAGAAGCCAATGAATGACTGTTTACGTCATGAAGTATTGTTAGCGATTAGCCAATGAGCGGCATCGAGAGGCGGGACAACATGGCGGGATGCCAGTGTCCACAAGCTAGCTGAAACGGCGTCAAACTACAGCGTCGTATCAGTTTTACAAGGCATTAAAGACTGTCACCTATAACGGAGTCTATGTTTATTTAGGCATTAAAACTTTCGTAATATTTCTAGCAATTAAAAATGTGTGGGAAGGTGAATGTAAGCTCATGAGCGCTAGACATAACTTGGTAGCTAAGCTAACAAGTAAACACGCCGCTGTACTTGCTACACACACAGGAGACACACGTGAATAACACTGAACATTGAGGTGAGAAGACCCTTTAGGTTCCCACAGCTCAGCCAGCAGGATGAAGAGGGGGAAGTGGCGACCGTACAGTAGACAAGGTGGTACACAACGCCAGGGATGGCACAGAGGTAACCGGCACAGATCCGCACAGGACCAGCAGTGGTATGTTTTCCTACTTTTCAACTCCTGAATGAAATCAGTGTGATCGTTTGTGACACACAGAACACGCCTCATCAATTGCCATTGAGCCTTGGGTTTGTAATGAAGTGTTAATTTGCTGTAGGTATGGTCAGGATGAAGACTCTGAGGGGAGATATGGGCACCATTCTGCTTCCTCCTCCACTTCTTCTTCATATTCCTCATCTTCCTCTTCTTCCTCTACTGCCAGCAGTGCTGCACCAGGTACTACACCCAGTAAATGCTTCCTGTTCAGTTTGTAACCATCATACCTGTCATTTATAGAACTCTTTTGTCCTTGTCATGTTGCCAGAGTTGCCAGGTTTCTACTTTGACCCAGAGAAAAATCGCTACTTCAGGCTTTTGCCAGGGAACAATAACTGTAATCCACTGACCAGAGAGCAGCTACAAGAAAAAGAGAGGGAGAAGCAGAGAACCAGGATGCTTGCAGAAGATGAAAAACTCAGGAAAGTAAGTAGAAACCCATTTTTTCCCATATATATATATATATATATATATATATTTGCATTTTAATTAACAACTAAAATGGCAAAATTTGAGTTGCCCTTGAACAAAAAGCTTTACTTTGTAGAATCCAACACCTAACAAACCAGCTGAGTTTAGTTTCCATTATTTCAGCAGATGAAACCAGCATTCTCTATGTTTAAAAAAAATTGTAGAGAAATGCTATACTCTTGGCATGAGGTTTGGTTGTTTAATAAAGAAAGTCGTGTCGCTGTCTCCTCAGAAAGCACCAAGAGCAGGATTGAACACGTCATTGCTGCTACAGAAAAGGCATCTTGGCTTGTTACCTGACAACTCTTACTGCAGGTACGGTGTCACTGCTGCATACACATGCAAAAATGAACATACAGGTTTTTTGGGGGATTTTTTTATACTAACAGCTGTAACACATTATAGAGTACAACCTAAGTGAAATACAATCTCTAATGGTAACGATAATCAGTTCTGCATGTGTAGAGTGAATTTACTTTGAAACAGTGCTGGTCTGTGGCCACTAATAGTGATGCTAATATGTTTTGACAGGGCATTGCAAAAACATCTACTGTATATAGCATGAACATGTACTATAAAACTGATGACACTAGATGTTCAGATTTTAAACTATGTGAATTTAATTTACATGCAGTTGAGAGAATAACATGAATGGCATTGACTATGAATAAACAAATGTTTACTGTGACACATCTAGTTAAAGGTCCCTTCAGCCACATTACCAGATTTGTCAGTTTATTTATTATCCATCCATCCTTTCATCCTCTGTCTGTTTATTTAGGTCTGGGGGCCGCAGCCTAAACCCAGACCTCTCTCTACCCAGCCACCATCTCCAGCTCTTCTGGGGGGGACACAAGGAATCTCTCCAGTATGTTTTAGTCTTACCTGGAGTCTCCTCCCAGTTGGACATTCCTAAAACACCTCACTGGGGAGGTATCCAGGAGGCGTCCTTTCCAGATGCCCAAACCACTACACCTGACTCCTGTTGAGGCACTCACCATGGCATAGCCACCCTGCAAAAAAAAAAAAAAACTCTTTTCTATCACTTATATCTCCAATTTTGTTATTCTGGTCATTACCCACAGTTCATGACCGTAGTTGAGGGAAGGAACATAGAAATCTTAAATTGGGAGCTTTACTTTCTGGCTTAACTCACTCTTCACTACAACAGATCAGTACAGTGTCTGCACCAATGTCCACTTGTTGATCTCCAACCCTATCCTTTCTCACTTGTGAGCCGGACCCAGAGTTTCTCCTCCACTGGAGGCAGCAACTCTTCTCCAACCTAGAGAGCAACGCTTCATGCTTTTCTGACTCAGAGCCATGGCCTCAGATTTGGTACTGATCTTCAATCCAGATGCTTTACACTCGGCTGCAAATTGCCCCAGTGAAAGCTGGAGGTTAGTATTTGTTGTAGCGGCTAAGACCACATCATCTGCCAAAAGCAGAAATACACCTGGAGGCTCCTAAACTGGACAGTCTGCTCCCTATCTGCCTAGAAATTCAACCAACACAATCAGTGAAGGACAACCCTCACAAAGTCCAACCTGCAGTGAATCTGATCTGCTAGATTTATATTTGAGGATTGTCTGCATATAGCAGTACTTATTGTAACCATGGTTACTATTTGTCTCCAGGCTGGTTCATGAAGTGAAGGTCAGTGGAATGAGACGTCACAAACTAGAAATCCAGAGCACTGACAACAGCAACCCCAACACAGACAATTTCAGAGTCATAGTGGTGAGAACACATCACACTTTCCTGTGATTACTGTGGTTTTATTGCAGTTGTAATGTATGCACTGTGGAAATGCGTCTTTTAAAACAAAAAAAAAATGAACTGAAAGTTTTCGCTCTCATAAAATCCTTCTTCTTTGTCTTCTTGCTTGTCCTCAGGGAGATTCAGCTTGCGAGCGAGTGTTCACAGTTAATGACGTCTCACATGGAGGCTGTAAATATGGCATCATGAACTTCAGCAGCACCAGTCAGGGCTCTCTGTCTGTGGAAATGTGTGACAATGTCTACTTCACCAACCGCAAGGTAGGAGTGTGTCACTGGAGCTGAGATACTGATCATACCCGTTTACTTTTCTTACAGCAAAGAATGCAACAATTCTGGCTTGTCTTTATTGACAGAATCAATTAAAACTAACAAAGCTCATAGTGTCTATGTTCTTATAGTTTATTTAGTTTTTTGTATCAGACACGTAATCAGTTGCTCATACCTGACATCAGTCATCTTAAAACACGTCACACACCACCTTGTCACACCTCTGACGAAGATGGAAGTTTACCACCGAACCATGTCAGGTATGAGCAACTGATTATGTGTCTGATACAAAATAAAACTAAATAAACTATAAGAATCAGTCAAACTTGGCTCCTCTTTTGAGAAAAGACAGCAGTGATTGGATGAGCTTTAGACTGCATGAACAGGGTTTCAATAACTAAACAAAAAGGTATGACATAGAAAAACAAAATATAATGCCCAGATTCTCTCAGCAGTCATATTATAAAACCACAAAAAACACAAATTACAAAAACCACATACCTATGCAAAATTCTTCATGAGTGTACTAGAGGCCATATATAGCCAAAAGAGACCAGTGACACGTCATCTGTCAATACAAATATACTGGAAAACCTTCACAGTACCATGGTTGTCATAAACACAGTAATACAAGAGGAAAATAGGATAATAGGCAGAAGGCAGGCCTCTGGAGGTAAATATACCACCACACACTGACAGAGGTGAGGATTCAGACACTGGAAAAGTCTACACTAGGACTGGGCAATAAGTCGAATTCATTTGATTGTTCAAGGTTTTGCTTCCTGAAAACTACAAAAAAATGTCTAAATCTAAAAAAAAAAACAAAAAAAAAAACATAGGCCGTAGAGCTCACGGTCACACAAAAAAGTCCACATACAACCCATTTTCTTCTAGTATTAATTGTGAATGTGTTTTTCTAATTGTTTGTGGTCTATAGTTTTGATGAGAAAGTAGTATTTTACAATTATGTTTCATCTTCAGTTCATAAAACTAGAAAACAATCAACTAAAATCATAAATCACCCATAACATTGGAAAAAATATAACTTTTTTTTTTGCCACTTAAGTCATGTATTTTAAGGAAAATGTTTGATACTTCACCGTTAATGTGTCACATAAGTCATTACTAACTGAACGTTTCAGGTGAACTCCATCTGTTGGGCCTCCGTCAACTACCCAGACTCTCATGTATTGTATCCTTTCTCGGCTTCAGTATAGTAAAAACAACAAGACACTTTAGAAAGAATTTTTTTTTTTTTTTTGCACATTAATGTGTAATGTCACCGTTTGTGTTTCCTTTGACTGATCGTCTGTCAGACTGTGCCTTGTGGGAGCAGCAGACACTCCAGGCTGTGTTAGTTTACTTCCTGCATCTCTTTTCAGTAATTCCAACCCAGGTTAGATTAAATACCTTGTTTCTTTTTTTCATTTTGCAATATTTGTATTATCCTACTGTGATTTGTCACTCTAGATCACAGGTGTCAAACATGCGGCCCAGGGGCCAAATCCGGCCCACGAAAGAGCCCGATCTGGCCCCTGGGATGAATTTGTGAAATGCAAAAATGTATTAATAATTTTAGTTGAGGTTCCAAATTGAGACCAATTCAGTGTCACAATAACCTATAAATACTCACACATCCAAATGTTGTCTTTGTAAATGTAAATGTTTTCATGTATTTAGACTAAAACAAAGTATAATTTTGCAAAAAAAAACCTGAATTACCTGAAATCTCTTTAAAGAAGTATGTGCAATTTTAATAATATTCCTCCTGTTACTAAATATTTTGTGTATCTGTTGATCCAATGTGATCTGTAAGTTATAATGTACGTGTGGAAATGATAAAACTAAAGCATAATAATAATTATAGTCTTGATATTATTCACACTGTCTGAAAGGATAATTTGTAGATTTAAACATTTTCATAACGTCATTTTACTTTTTTCACTGTAAAATATAAAGATAAGTTTATAGTGGACATTATTTATATATTATTCTGTCATTATTTTACTGTTTCGGCCCTCCGCACATCAGATATAGCTGAATGTGGCCCCTGAACTAAAATGAGTTTGACACCCCTGCTCTAGATCTATGATGATTGTTATGAAATACCTTCAACTAATACTTGGTCTTTTGATGTATATGTTGTGTTTTCTCTGCTTTATTTCTCCCTCAGATCAGCCAGGGATGCTGTGTAGTTTTAAAATACCTACTGCTTGGTCTTGTGCTTGGTGCTTCCACCCCCAGTTTGACAAAACCTTCAGCTCTGGTCAGTCCAGTGGTTTTTCAGGTCGAATTCAGAAGAAATCATTGCTAAAAATCTAGACCACAATTTTTATTTACACAAGATCTGGTTCCAAACCAAAGTTGTTTTTAATGAAAATAAACTTAAAGGGGTCATATTTTGCTAAACCCACTTTTATTAGGATTTGGTTCATTTATTTGTGTATTTGGACCCACATAGTTCATAACGTTTGAATGTGAACCCTCCAGGTGCTGCAAAGTGATCTTTATGTTCATACTGGCAAGAATTGAGTGGATTTCTTCAATCTGTTCTAATTCCTTATTTTTTATTACATTGCATTTACATTACATTTGTAATCCTTCTTAATTTGTTATGTTTTATAACTAGTTACATCATGACACATTTGCACATATAAAGACAAGACTTCTGATGAACATGAGTACGATATAATTGTTTATCCGCAGCAGCAGTTGTAGTCCATACTGAAAATATGTCCAAACTTCGAGCCAGCTATCCATTATTGGTGGTAGTAACAAACACAAGTGGTTGAACAGGACACAGAAGCACAGCAACAACCTGGAAGGGGGTGGGGTTATGCATTTAAAGGGCCCGCGCTCAAAACAACCTTTCTCGTGTCATTACTCAGAAACAGGGTTGAAGTTGGACCTGTGGAGTTTAATGAAATAATTCAGACCCAAACATAGCACTTACAGTTAATGTAGACCACAGGGAAATTTTTTAAAATGTATAATTGCATTAAAAAAAAAAAAAAAGCAAAATATCTCCTTTAAGATAATGCTGTTTTTGCATGTGTTGTCAGGCCTATCACGCAGGATAATACTGAAAGACGCAGAAACTGGTCGAACACAGACGTACAATGTCAGCAGTGATGTCCTGGCTCAGCACTTTGCCCGGAGGGTGAGTCGTCGTTAAAGCCTTCCTGTGTTTACTGGAAGTAAGCTGCACAATGGATTTTGAAACCAAGGGCAACTAAAGAAAGGACAATCATTAGCGGTAAACGACCTCCCTTTTCTCAGGTCCCTGTGCTGTTTAACGGCTGCCGATCCGGGGGGATTTTTAGCATCGACCTGCGGCAGCGCGTCCGCAAGAATCAAAGCTGGAAGACCAGTCGCTTCCAACAAGAGTCAGCCATCACCTCAGTCCGTGTCCTCCAGGATGAGAACTACCTGCTAGCTGCTGACATGATGGGCCAGGTCAGGATTATAACATAAAAAGAAGAAACGAGGCCAGGGGGGTCAAACTCATTTTAGTCCAAGGACCACATACAGAACAATTTGACCCCAAGCAGGTCAGACCATTAAAATACTAGCATAAAAACTAAGAAATAAAGACAACTTCAAATGTTTTTTTTTTGTTTGTTTTAGTAAAAAAAAAAAAGAAGAAAATTACTGTATGAAAATTTTTACATTTACAAACTATCCTCAAACAAAAAATGTGAATAACTTGAAATTTCTTAAGAAAAATAAGTGCGATTTTCATGATATTATGCCTCAGCTTATCATTTATACATGTGTATTACAACTTACAGATGGTAGTGGATCAACAAAGGAACAAAATACTTAGTAACGGGCATCTGGAAGTGAAAAACAAAGCATTTAACTTTATGGTCAAAACAACTTGTCAAGACTAAATGAGAACCTTGACTGTTAATGTCCTTTGTATGATTTTTGGATTTTGCAAATTCATCCTGTTGGACGAACTGAACCATCTGGAGGGCCAGTTTTGGCCCCCGCACCACATGTTTTACACCCAGCCAGTAGCTCAAAACAACCCATGGAATCTTACTGTAACCTAAGACACAGATGTTACTATTGATCTGACCTTGTGTGGTTTCCTTCATTATAGATAAAGCTGTGGGATGTGCGGGTGACAAAGCCAGTGCAGCAGTACAAAGGCCACTATAATGAACACGCTTCCCTTCCAGTCCACGTCAGCGAACCCGAGGGGCTTGTGTTGGCAGGTAGAAGATAAAACATGCTCCATCTTATTGTTAAAAAAAATAATAATAATACAGCCGTGATATTCCCTGTGTTCCAGTATCCATACTTATTGAGTACATTTCTACACAGTACACTATCTGCACATACTGAGTGCACTGATTTCAGCAGGTAAGTATTGTTCCAAACCGTACACTCCGTGGTGCACTTACCGGAAATTACGTTCGCTACTCCCACCCAGCTCGTCATTCTGCCAAAGATCATACCCGACTTCGCTAATATTTAAC
>JAPSES010074148.1:0-10636 GCA_029822895.1 Maxillicosta whitleyi
ATATATATATACATGATGTTGTTTGAGTCTTGTTTGTGTGTTGTTTGTGTTTGCGTCTTGTTGTCTTTTGTGGGATCTGCGCTCATTCTAGTTTGTATTGTTTGTGTGTTGTTTGTGTTGTTTGTATGTTATTTGTGTTGGTTGCATCTTGTTTGTGTACCTGCAGGTGGACGTAGTCGTAGTCCTCCATCCATCCTTCTTCTGTGCTCTCGTACGGCCGTTCCACGCCTTCCTCTTCTTCTGCAGCTGAAAACTTGGGCGGCGATGGAAGAGGTCGTGACTGAATGTTTGCTTTCTCTCCTCCCTGATAACTTCCACTTCCTGTTCCGGTCATGTGACCACTAATCTCCCCAGGGATTGGTGGGAGGGGCAGCTGCTGCTGCTGCTGCCGGTTGGTCCGTTTGAACAGCAGCGTGGCGTTACCGTGGAGAAACGACGCCAGTTGTTTGGTGTCATCTGGAATGCCGCGGGCCGTCATGACCAGTCGGTCCAGATCGTCACCCCCGGGAGGCGGAGCCACAAGCGCCGAGGCCGACCAAGCAACGGTGTCCAAGCTCTGACTGTGTCGGACTAAACTCTGGAACACGTCCTCCATCTTGCCCACCTGACGGCCCAGTTTGGACTGCAGCAGCCGATCTGTGGCTTGGGCCGCGTTTGCCACCGCCCCCCGTGCAAACTCCAGGAAGTCTCGGACCGTAGACCGCACTCGGTCCGCTGCCTGGTGGATGGCGGGGAGGTTGCCCTCCAAGTGGGCAGGGCTTCGCCAGTTGCCCGTAATGAATGACATCATGAGGGAAACGCTGGACTCCACAGCCTGCTGCAGGCGGGACAGGCGCTCCATGGCCTGTTCCAGGTCCAGGATGAGGGGTTTCCCAGGCGCCGAAGCAGGGGCAGGAAGCGAGGAAGACGAGGATGTGTCACGGACGGGGACCATGTCTAAGGATGACGCCGAGTGGTTGCTCCGCGTGCTGCCGGTACTGGAGGCCGACAGACGCTTGAAGGAGGTGGTTATCTCCTCAGAGGTGGACTGAGCATCACGCACAACCTGGAGGACAAACACAAGACCAGGATGAGACTGGAATGGAAACAAGCGCTGCCACAGGGAGACGCTGGCTTTTGTGTACGCAAAGGGGTTGGACTGGAGGGAAAACCAGCACCAAGTCTGTCTGAAACCAATCCAACTTCAGAAGAAGACCTTTTTCATAAAGTGTCTTCGTGGACATTGGTGGGCGGAGCTAGAGGAGCCCATGCTGGGTCCATGTTGTCTTTGCTTTTTATCCTTAATTGTTGAACCCCCCCCACATTAACTACTCCATTATTCTATCTAGAACAAATATCATCACACCTTCATCTCAATCCTGTTGTTTATTGCTGATGTTAAACCTGTTGGATTTACACTGGACACAAGTTCAAGTAAATCGGACAAGTTAAGTTAAAGTTAAGTTGAAGTTAAGTTAAAGTTAAGATGAAGTTAAGTTAAAGTTAAGTTAAAGTTAAGTTAAAGTTAAGATGAAGTTAAGTTAAAGTTAAGATGAAGTTAAGTTAAAGTTAAGTTGAAGTTAAGTTAAAGTTAAGATGAAGTTAAGTTAAAGTTAAGATGAAGTTAAGTTAAAGTTAAGTTAAAGTTAAGATGAAGTTAAGTTGACCTGGACCCTGGAAAGGGTCAAGGACACTCTGGTGGACACACATGAAACATCTCTGGGGGAAGTGGGACGGAAGTCAAACCGGGACAGAATCTGGACAGAACTTTACAGTCACAAAGAACTCCATGAGGTCGATTAGTTTAAGACGTATAAAAGTAATATACAGACAAAGTATAGGACGCAGTAAAAGTTCATTAGACAAATGAAAAAAACAGGATATACAACCAACACATGAACTGTGTAAAAAACACAAACCATCAAATTTACTGATTTGATTTAGTTTAAAACACAAATAATGTTTAAAGTAAGACTTAAGTTAGTTTGACATAAAATACAGAAAGTGTTGAGAGAGGAAGTGGAACGGAATCTGAGTCTGAAATAAGGGTTTGGGTTAGTTAGGGTTAGAGTTAGTTAGGGTTAGAGTTAGTTAGGGTTAGAGTTAGAGGTAGGGTTAGAGTTAGTTAGGGTTAGAGGTAGAGTTAGCGTTAGAGTTAGTTAGGGTTAGAGTTACGGTTGGAGTTAGTTAGGGTTAGGGTTAGAGGTAGGGTTAGGGTTAGAGTTAGTTAGAGATAGAGGTAGGGTTAGAGTTAGTTAGAGATAGAGGTAGGGTTAGAGTTAGTTAGAGATAGAGGTAGGGTTAGAGTTAGTTAGGGTTAGAGTTAGAGGTAGGGTTAGAGTTAGTTAGGGTTAGAGTTACGGTTGGAGTTAGTTAGGGTTAGGGTTAGAGGTAGAGTTAGCGTTAGGGTTGGAGTTAGTTAGGGATAGAGTTACGGTTGGAGTTAGTTAGGGTTAGGGTTAGAGGTAGGGTTAGGGTTGGAGTTAGTTAGGGTTAGAACAGTCAATGGAACAGACATAAAAACACCCAGTGAACATCTGCGGAGTTCACGTCTGGATGGGTGGGGCTTATAAGTCCATCCTACCTGTGGGGGGATGTCGTACACGTACTGGTCTCCCCTCTCACCCCCCCTCTCTTCCCGTTCCCGGGGAAAGTCGTAGATGTCCTGGGTGGGGGCATGGCCGGCGCTCCGCAGACTAGCCGGGATGTCGTAGATTTCCTGGGGTGGCTGGCTGACTCCGCCCCTGTCCCCGTGGTAATGCTTGTCGCTGAGGATGGGGGGTGGAACGTCGTACACATCCTCTGGAATCGGGGGCTCGTCGTCATCGTCGTTGAACTGGCCTGGAAGGGCGGGGCTGGGGGCGGGACCTTTCAGTTTGGCGAAGTGAGGAGGAACGTCATAGGTCTCCTCTCTGATTGGCTGAGCATCAGGGACGTCTTTACTGACGGACGGAGGGAAGTCGTACACCTGAGAGGGAGGGGGGGGGGGCGTCAGTAATGTTTACACACCAAACAACAAGACTGAAAATATGAACAGATGTTTTAGGTACAACTACAGACGATCATAAACAATAAGATAAAAAAGACAAATGTGAACCTGACACTTTAATGTGAAACTTTACAAACTAGACTTTCACAATAAAAGGTGAATAAGAACAAACATGGAGCTGGAATTATCAAGAAAACATGTGGAACATAATCAAATTATTTACATACTTCATGTTGGACATAATTGTGCAGATCATTCATATTTTCAAAGTTATGTAACTTTCACACTAAAACAAACACTTAGATTGATGTTCTGTTATTATTCTGTTATTCTTATTGCTCTGCTGGTCCGGTCCGGTCCAGTTGAGTTCATATTGGTCAGGATGTGGAACCTGAACTAAACCTAATGTCTCAGAGGCTGGAGGGGTGTGGCCTATCCCATCTATGAATGGGTGAGGGCGGGGTTAACCCTTGGACAGGTTCATGTCATGTAGGTGTGTCTATATTTACATATATTTATGTTTATTGTTTACGTTGCCTCCGTACTGGACTCTGATGGTATGGGTTCTGTTTCCCTTTCAATATTTAAGGTGTTAAGGTGAAAAATGTCCAGTGCAAAGAGGAAAATGTCCTTGTGTCCATGAATGAGAAGGGTTAAGGTTAGGGTTATTCATTCAGTTATTGTTCATGTGACAAAAACAAGCTGTGATCAGGACACACGACACAAACATGTGGTTCGGTATCGAACAGAACACCTGACCAAACAACAAACACAAATCTGAAGCAGGAACAGTTAATGAAAGACTGGAAGAACCACATGGCCCACCGTGTGCATCAGAACCAGAACCAGTCCAGTAGGGGTCCACTGGTACCGGTTCTGGTGCCAGTCTGGTACTGGTTTTGGTTCTATGGTGTGCATGTGTCCTTACCATCTGCTGGCTGCTCTTGTCAGTGCTTGCTGGGGTGTCATATATGTCTTGACCAGTGGGGGGGCCCTTTACAACCATGGGGGGGGTGTCATATACCTGAACAGACAAACACCACCTTCAATATGGACTTTCCAGAACCAGGCTCAAACACACCAAATATAATCAGTGGACAGACTCTACCATATAGAAATGTAAAATATAGATGAATATAGTTATAGAACTATAAAATACAGATGAATATAGTTATAGAAATATAAAATATAGATGAATATAGTTATAGAAATATAAAATATAGATGAATATAGTTATAGAAATATAATATATATATGAATATAGTTATAGAAATATAATATATATATGAATATAGTTATAGTAATATAAAATATATATGAATATAGTTATAGAAATATAAAATATATATGAATATAGTTATAGAAATATAATATATATATGAATATAGTTATAGAAATATAAAATATAGATGAATATAGTTATAGAAATATAAAATATATATGAATATAGTTATAGAAATAGAAAATATATATGAATATAGTTATAGAAATAGAAAATATAGATGAATATAGTTATAGAAATATAAAATATAGATGAATATATTTATAGAATATAGTAATCTCTCTCTCTCTCTCTCTCACATCCTGGTCTCTTCTCAGTTTAGTTTCAGTTTAGTCCTAGTTTAGTTCTGTTTGTTGTGTTTTTCTTGTGACATACACAAACTTCATGTTAAACAAATGTCACTTTAATGCCGTGACGTAGATTTTAGATTTCAAAGTCATTGAACGAAGAGCACAGACTGAAGACAAACACCTGAACGTCCTGAAGACGCTTCATATCAGTTTGAATCTATTTAATATGTCTGTGTATGTGTGTGTGTCTGTGTACGTGTGTGTGTGTCTGTGTATGCGTGTGTGTCTGTGTATGTGTGTGTGTCTGTGTATGCGTGTGTGTCTGTGTATGTGTTCGTGTGTATGTCTGTGTACGTGTGTGTCTGTGTACGTGTGTGTGTCTGTGTTTGTACATGTGTGTGTCTGTGTACGTGTGCGTGTCTGTGTTTGTACATGTGTGTGTCTGTGTACGTGTGTGTGTCTGTGTACATTTGTATGTGTGTGGGGGTTCTGACCTGGGTGCTGTACTGCTGACGGGTGGGGGGTACGTCATAAATGTCCTGGTGTGTTGGAGGCTGATGCCTGGGGGGGACATCGTATTCATCCTGCTCCGGTTTGGTCGTGTCATACACATACACTTGTCCGACCCGAGTGGGGACCACAACCTGGACATGAGAACAAAGGTCAGAGGTTAAAGACATCCACATAAAAGCACGTCTACAAAAATGTGTTTTAAGACGTGATTTAAAACATCACTGATTCCACAGCCTTATGTTCTGGGGCGGGCTGTTCCAAAGTGGAGGGGGGGGCTGCTGGAGGGGGCGGGGTTACTTTTGGTTTAAGCCTCGACTTTAAACCCCCCCCCAGGATCTAAGGCTGCGTACTAGCTCATAGTGGACTATCATATGTGTTCTATAACTAGGGCCCAGACCCACTGGAGCTTTAAAAGTGATCAATCAAATCTGAAAATCAACTGTAAAACACACAGAAGCCACAGACTGAAGCCAGGATATAACTGATGTGGTGACAAACGCACAAGACCAGTGAACATGAACAAACAGGTCCTTAAAGGACACAAGCATGGATCATCAGCTGTTGTCATGGTAACAACTGAGAGAAATGGACTCATACCTGTACATGTACCTGTATGTGTATCTGTGTGTACCTGTTTGTACATGTGTGTGTACCAGTGTGTACTTGTGTGTGTACCAGTGTGTGTACCTGTGTGTATCTATGTATGTGTACCTGTGTGTACTCATGTGTACCTGTGTGTACCTGTGTGTATTTGTGTGTACCTCTGTGTGTACCTGTGTGTACTTGTGCGTGTACCTGTGTGTACTTGTGCGTGTACCTGTGTGTACTTGTGTGTATCTGTGTGTACTTGTGTGTACCTGTGTGTGTATGTGTGTGTGTACCTGTGTCTACCTGTGTGTATCTGTGTGTGTGTACTTGTGTGTACCTGTGTGTGTATAATTGTGTGTACCTGTGTGTATTTGTGTGTACCTGTGTGTAATTGTGTGTACCTGTGTGTACTTGTGTGTACCTGTGTGTGTAGAACAGATATTCTTTTCCACTACTGTTCAAAGTGAAGGACTGCTCCTGTTCCCTATATTTTGGACCCACACAGACAAAACTAAGGGCCCCCTGAGGCCTCAGAGCTCTGGGTCGGACCCCCGGTCGGATCCCCGTTCCCTGGTACCGGTCAGAGTTCTGTTTACACAAAGATGTGTTCTGAACCACATCTGGATGAACATTAGTGGATCTAATAAAACAGTGGAGGTGGACAGACACCTGTGAGTGGATCTAAAACACCTCCCTCCTCTCCAGAGTGTTTGTGTTGCCATGGTAACGTGTGCAGGTCACACCATGAAGCTGCAGGTTCAACTAAAGCCTGTGCATGTGTTCAGACGGGTCACCTATAGAGGAGAACGGATGAGTGGTTCACACCCTGTGAACCCAGACTAAAGGCTGTGGAGGCGCATTAGAGGACGCAGCAGTCATCCAAACAGCGTTGTCGTGGGAACCAGGCTGCCCCATTGTGTGCCTGTTTAAACTGTGTATTATGGGGTTGAAGTATAGAGTCAACTGTGCACCCTGGGAAAGCACCACAGCTATGGGAAACACACACACACAGACACACACACACACACACACACACACACACACACTAGCGTTCAAAGGTTTGGGGTCACCTATAAATGTCCTTATTTTTGACAGAAAACCATAGTTTTTTTCAATGATAACTGTAAACTAATCACAAATACACTGCACACACTGCTAATGTGATAAATGACTATTCTAGCTGTAAATGTCTGTTTTTGATCAAATAATTACACAGGTGTATAGAAGCCTGTTTCCAGCATCATTCACTCCAGTGTTCTAATGGTACCGTGTGTTTTCTCATTGTGTCACTGTTCTAATGGTACCATGCGTTCTCTCATTGCATCAGAAGGATAATGGATGGTTAAAAACCCTTGTACACTCATGTTAGCACAGATAAAAACAGTTTAGCTGGTTACAGAAGCTATAAAACTGACATTCCTTTGAGCAGGTGGAGAATCTGGAGCATCACATTTGTGGCTCAATTAAATGCTCAAAATTGACAAAAACAGAGAACTTTTATGTGAAACTCCACAGTCTATTCTTGTTCTTACAAATGAAGGTTATTCCATCTGATAAATATCCCAGAAACTGCAGACTTCCTCCAGCGGTGTCTACTACTGCCTTCAGAGAACAGCACAAACAGGCTCTAACCAGAGGAGAAAGAGAAGTGGGAGGCCCCGCTGTACAACTGAGTAAGAACATAAGTACGTTAGAGTCTGAAGTTTGAGAAGTAGACACCTCACAGGTCCTCAAAAGGCAGCTTCATTAAATAGTACCCATTAAATAGTACCTGCTAAACTCCATCGTCAACATCTACAGTGTAGAGGAGACTAAAGGATGCTGGCCTTCAGGGCAGAGTGGCAAAGAAAAAGCCATGTCTGAGACTGGACAATAAAAGAAAAAGATTAATATGGACAAAAGGACACAGACATTGGACAGAGGAAGACTGGAAAAAAGTGTTATGGACAGATAAATGAAAGTTTGAGGTGTTTGGGTCACACGGAAGAACATTTGTGAGACTCAGAACAACTGAAAAGAAGCTGGAAAAGTGTCTGACTCCATCTGTCAAACATGGTGGGGCTAAGATGATGGTGTGGGGCTCCTTTGGTGCTGCTAAGGTGAGACATTTGTTCAGAGTAAAAGGGATTTTGAACATGGAAGGCTGTCGCTCCATTTTCCAACACCGTGTTATACCCTGTGGACGGAATGGATCCAGTTTGATGGTCCAACAGAACAATGACCCAAAGCACAAACCTCCAAACTCTGTTAGAACTATTTAGAGAAGAATCAGTAGCTGGTGTTCTATCTGTACTGGAGTGGAGAGCACAATCACCAGATCTAAACCCAATCAGCTGTTGTGGGACCAACTGGACCATATGGTACCATAGAAGTACCCATCCAGCCAATTCGACTGGTGGGAGGGGCTTCTAGAAGTGTGGGGTGAAATTTCTCCAGATTACCTGAACAAATGAAAATCTAGAACACCAAAGGTCTGCAGTCTGGACTTGTTCTACAAATAGAGGATTCTGTGACCAAAGCAGAGTTTGAAGGAAAATATAATTTCAAACACATCATTGTTTATTAATATATTCATTAATATATTTTATATTTATTTTACACTAACGGTGGTAAAAAAAATTATGACTTTAATGGACAAAACAAAACTGTCTGGGTGACCCCAAACTTTGGTACACACACACACACAAAAACATTTCTACACACACACACACACACACACACACACACACACACACACACACACACACACACACACACACACACACACACACACACTTCTATGCACACATACATTTCTACACACACACAACAACAGGCTGGTGAAGGAAACTGACCTCCATCAGGTTTCTCAGAGCCCAGATCATCAGAGTGTGAAGGCAGCCTGCGGACTCCTCTGTGTGGGTGAGTTTCACCCAGAACATGAGCCACTGACACCAAGGAGATGGCCTGACTCTCCTGGAAGACGAAAAAACAATAAGATGAGCTTGTGAAAATAGATACAGATGAACCTTATTAAACTTCTGAACCATTAATCTTATCAATGTTTGAAATTCAGAGAAAATTCACACAACAACAGGACGGCTCCTGTGTGTAACCGCGGAAACCAGCATGTAAATCATTACCATAAATGTTTGGACTGTGATGCTCTTCAACAATTTTACACACATTCATAACACCCTACCTAATAGTTTTGAATGTGTCTTACCTGTTGAAATAAAAAAATTGTATTTTGGGAATTTACCACAAGAAAGAGGGAAGAAAGACACATATTTAATTAATGTGTTACTGATCGCCTGTAAAAAAAAAAAAAAAAAAAAAAAAATAGTGACTAGGAAATGTTTAAAGCCCTCTGTGTGTCAGCATGGATGGACAGAACAACGGACATTTACAAAATGGAGAAAATAATTACATTAGTTCATCACAGACTCCAAGTTTTTATTGCATTTTGGGGAAAATGGGTTCAATTTATGATAATCCAGAGGCCTAATTTTAATTTATGCAAATGAACATTCGTTGCTACACGGTCACTTCCAAACGTTCATTGTTCCAGACGTGTGTGTGTTTTCTTGTTTGTTTCTTCATGCTGTTTCTATTATTTTATTTCAACCTTTCTGCCCATTGACGTTTGACAAAAGGATCCATTAGATACAACAGTTCACATGTAAACACAAATGAATGAACAATGTATGAATGAAAAACTGAAACTACCTAAGAAATGCATGTTAATGGAAAATTAGAAAAAGTAATAAATAAATTATTATTAAAAAAAAAAAAAAGAAATTCAGTGAAAAATCCCGTTTTTCTTAGTTTTCGTGGTCATCACATAATTCAGGGGGGGACCAATCATCCTTATTCTTATTGTCTGAGGCGTCACAGATGGATCACTGTCAAGTTCAATTGTAATTTTCAGATGAATGGATGAGAATGGTGAATTATGTGGATAAATATATGAACCATGGAAATACCAATAAAAAGACAATTGGAAAAAAAAATAAAAACAAGTGAACTGATGCTGCTCAGTGCTCATGAACCTTCGGTAACAGGCATTTTGTGTTCTGGTACTCTGGAGGCGTGGCTTCAGGGGAAGTTTTTCCAAGGTCTCCCACCTGACCTTTACCATCATTTGATAGGTGGGTGCTCTTTTATCTCACTGCATGTTGTTCTAATAAATCAGAGAGTAAGAGATTAAAAACTGTACCGGGTTGAAAAGCTCAGTGGTGAGGCCGAGGTAGTTGTGTAAGGCGAGAAAGGTCACTCTCTGGAGACGCACCATTATGATCTGCAGAGGACGGAGGAGCCGTGGAGCAGTTAGAGAAGCAGGGTTCATGCAGACGTGTGTTTCTAAACTTGTTATCTGATGCAGATACTTGTTGGTCTCAGGACACTTTACCTGGATAACACGGACCAGAGTTTCAGGATATTTCTCAAAGACTGACTGGAAAGCAGCAGCTGGAAGACGAACGACGGTGGACGGAGCAGCAGCACGAGCAGATACCGTCTTATACGGCGCCGGATAGCCCTGAGGTAAACATAACACATTATTAAATTAAAAAAGCACTCAGAGCACAAACCTCCTCCAATCAGCACAGTTCATCCACATATTGTGACTGACACCCCCAATATTACTGACACATTTGTTTTTTATCTATTTTATGTCCATGGCCGACGTCTTTGAAAAAAAGAAAAAGTTCACAGAGGACAGCGCCAAAGCAAACGGAATTAAAAAAAGGTAAAGCAGACATCCCAAGTCTCCCAGAAGTTCCGTGAGTCTCCCTGATATTCCTGGTGACTCCCTGATGTCCACAAGTTGGATAAAATATTCCAGATTTTAGACTATGGTGGTGTTTGGGTTTTTTGTACTGTGTGTGTGTGTGTGTTGGTGGAACCTGTGTGTGACTGCATGTGTGTCAGTTCCAGTGCTGGACAGTGAAAGCACTGATTGGTAGCAATAAGGAAAACTAGCCAATAAGCTTTCAGGGTAGGCGGGGCCTTAAT
>JAPSES010074149.1:0-10636 GCA_029822895.1 Maxillicosta whitleyi
ATCTTCATCCTCATCTGATTCAGGGTCGTAGACGTACGGTTGTATCTCCGAAGACATTTTATTAAATCCACAAACTTCACGGACTTTCCATCAACAGATCGCTGCGGGTTGAGCAACACTCAGCTTGATGTTTCCTTTCCTCTTCCTGTTTTTTTTTTTTTACCCCCTCCTTGTTTAAACCAATCAGAGGTGCCTTATTGACGCCTCATGAATATTCATGAGGGACACCGGAAAAGCCAGTCGTTAAACACAGACCCTCTTCTATCTTACAGAAAACAGCTTCAAGCAACAGAAATAGGACATAATTTTTCACAGAAATTACACACAATGAATCCAACCATAGTGGTGACACAGCAGTAGGAATGAAATAATGATAGAAGTTGACCTTTAAATCAAAAGCATAATCCAAAGCTATAGAAAGTGTTTGTGGAGCATTAGGTTCATGAAGACAAAGCGCAAAATCTATTACAGCAGTGGAAGACAACAACATACTCTTCAAGGTTAACAGTGACACCACAGTTTAGCCCTGAAATAATTTATTTTAGAACCCACTAATAGTCTGTACATATAGTGTCTGTCAGTAATCATTATCTACTGTCTGATGATTTTCATAAACTGTCTTACACCAGCTCAAGATAACATACCAGCTCACAGAATGTTGTATGAGAACGTGCATTAGACCTCGATTGCTAAAACATGCATGTATGCTTTTAAATATGTTGTTAAATAATTCATTCTTTACAGACATGGTGCTATTTAAAAAAAAAAAAAAGTATGCCAAAGTTAAGTTGCATGAAGCTATAATGTTTAAAATATTTACTATTTAAGCTAAGTATATTTCGTTTCCTCTTTATAGACGACATCATGGAAGAGTTAAGATGTTGCATAAATGATACAGGATCTTTTGTCCCTTTGAGCCTCTGAGGCTTGTATTTCTTAATTCCTCGCCCTTGTTCTCACAGTAAAATAGATACACTTAGAGCAGTGAAGGTGGCGCATCCTGCTGCTGTTTGTTTGTTTTTTTTTACACAGTTTATTCTGTTTGCTTAAGATTTTAACACTTGAGACACAAAATGACCTTTAAATTCCACCAGAGGCCTGTGTACATGTATAAGGCGACAGAGAACACAACACTGCGCCAAAACCCTGCAGCTTCGTAGTGGTCTGAGGCACTACTCGGAATATGTACGTCATGTGATCTCCTGTTTTTGATGGACAGCTCCGAGACATCACTGTGACAATCAAAAAGAAGATGAAGTGACAGGAACATCCACTTGTATGTGTGCACACCCAAGAATGAACAACACTCTATCTGTCCGCCTGTGTCTTTCACACGGACACACAAATGCAGATCCCTGAATGCGAACACCTGGGCTGAGACATGGCAACCACAGCACGGAGACAGACAACTGAAAACACAGGCACTGAAACACTAACAGGAGTGTAATTTAATTCAGGCAATAATCCATAACCAATCCACGCACCATGTCTGCTGTGCTGCTCAGAGCAATGTCAAGATCACTAAAGGTAAGAATGGAAATGAACTCCACATCCATGACTACATGGACTGAATATGTCAGCACCAATTAACTTTACACCACACAAAAGGTGGTTATGAGTTCCTGTGTTGCAGCCAAACAGGTAAGAATGAAGTACTGTGGAAACACGTGTCGCATTACAGAATACGTCGGATACTTCCAGTATCTCCATTAGTGGAATCAGAAACTGCAGTGGCTTGAACTGATGTATTAAACCTTTGAGTTTAGCAGCTGGTCCTGTTTGGTTTAGCAGGTTGTTTTTGTTTGATTTTGGGTTGTTTTTTTTTTTGTTTTGTTTTGTTTTTTCAACTAAAGGTGAAGATATGATTGTATTTATCCCACCTTAGGGAAATTTCAGTTAACAGCAGCATGCAACAAGCAAGTGCAGTCAAAAAGACAAGCAGAAAAACACCACAAATGAGTGAAAAATGTTATATTATTATTATTATTATATTGTTATATATATTATTACTATATTAATATTTACATAAATAAAGAATTAGAACTGAATATATAAATAAAAAACATCATTTTTATTTACATATTTATATCGTATCAGATAGATAGATAGATAGATAGATGGGTGACAGAGGGTTTGGAAGTATTTTTGGGTCTATTGGGACTATTTTTTAATATCTTTTTGTTCTCATGGGTACATTTTGGGATTGAACTAACTATGCAAAGCAGAGTGTTTCACAAGAATGGCCGCTGTTGCAAAGTCATTTGCAATTTAATTTGTGTTTAAATGAGTACAGGTTCTGCATGTAACACATGTGGACACAATGGGTGACACACAAATCCTGGAATGAGACTGCTTGTTTGTTTTTTTTAAAAAAAACCCACATGTCTGGATGAGAAAATCCACTAGGATCATCAAATTTAATGCAGTCTTTATTTATAGTCCTGTATAAGACTATTTCAAGCCATGTGTTGCAGATCAAATGTACTGACACCTTGGTAGCTTTTTCTGTCCTGGTTTTGGTCCTATTTTTAAAGCCCAATATTTTGTTAAAAATTCATTAATTTTGCAGGAGTATAATTTTTTTTATTTATCTGCGGTAATCATTATGTACATCCTGGGGGAAATATGTCTAATTTACAGTTTTTGGGTGGTCTAAAAAGCTGGTAAAGATACCAAAATGAACCCAGTTTCATAGAAGCATCCATGGGTAGATCAAGTGCATAGAAAAAGACAGGTTGAAAAACCTCTTCTTTGCTTTTGTCTTTGTTGTTATTTGCTGCATGGTGCATGTGTACATGAATTCTTAGAATGGATTAATCAGTGGTGACACACTGCAGGCCAAAATATCCATTGTTAAACTTCAGTTTTTGTTTGTGATTGGCCACATTTTTCACTAACTTGTAGTTTTGCTTGCATTAACAGCATTTTTCAAAGACAGTGATTTAGTACAGAACCACTACACTACCACTGTTATTTCTGTTCCTTTCCTTCCACTTTATTGTCAAAATGATGATCGTTGAGGATGACAAGTGTGTAGGGTTGGACACTCAAATTTTTGGCCATTTTGTGTGAAGATAGAGGCACAAAAATCCCATGAATTTTATACAAGTGTGAACAGTGTGTACAACAGTGTGAACACATTTACATTACAGAAGTATGTATGATTACTTCAACCCACAGCCTTTAGTATTAACACTATAATGCCAAACGTATCATATTTGATACATGAGATTTGAAGCCCTCTACAATATCAGTGTGATTTTTTTTTTTTTTTTTTTTGTAAAACCCTTCAGGGGAGAGGTATTCATTTACCTGTGGCCTTTCCAGTGACACTACAAGATTGTCATTAATGAGGAAAGAACTTTGACAATTTTGAAACGGAATTACCCATTTGTTAGACATGATTGTGTTGTATTATATTTTTGTTTGTTCAAAAATAATGTTCGAACATTGAGACCCCATTGATAAATTAATCATTTGGGGAAAAAAAAAACAATAACTGCAACTCTCAATGGACATTGACTTGTCTCTGGAGTGTCTATGCCCATTAAAGGAACTGCAGGTGTCATTTTTCAGATCAGGTGACGTGTGTTACATATAAAACTATATACCTGCACTACAGGTGTTTGTATGGCACATTTTCATACCATAGTAGAACAAGCTGATAAAGTACAAATGTAATTAATAACATTCAAGATGACACTATTCCATTTAGCTGTCCTCATTCCAGGGCCACTCACTGGCGTAGCCTACTGGGACCATTAAATAGAGCAGAGCCATTGTTAACCATTGCACCTGTTCAATTCCCAGTGTGTCCATTTAAAATGCTTGCCACAGTTATGGCTCTATTGTGCATTGTAAAACTTTACAAAGTATGAGGTGGAAAAAGATCAAAGTGCTGACAATTAAAAAAGGGTATTATATCTAGATGTTGTTACTCTCCGAAAAGGGAAACTTGCTAGTTTTAAATTTCTTTTAAAACCATCCCCAAGTGTCACCTGTTCCAGATGGGAAATGGGTCCAGCCAAATCTTTGTGCAGTGGAAACAGAGCAATAAAATAAAATGAACAAGTAGGCCCAGTAATGCAAGTATCCATAAAACTCTTTGGATCTCATCATGAAGATGAAAATAAAATGACTCTTGCTCTGTCTGAACCCACACGTGTATTATGGAATAGTCAAGTTTTTGTGTTTGAACTAAAACTCGATGATTTATTTATTATTACGAAATGCCACGAGTAGTCGTTTCATAAACATGGTGATGAATGTAAATTTTGTGTTAATTTTCAGATGTTTTCGTTATTATTAGATGTTAGCCCTGCATCTCGTACTACATTAAAAAAAATGTTTCCTGGTGTGTCCACACCTAAGACGCCATGTTTCTTTTAAAACTTCTTTGATTGTTGGAACGTCTGTCAACATCCATTTTTTTAGTCATGTGAGTCTAGTTGTGGAAAAAGGTCTTTTCATTGCAGTTTTGCGTGATATACCAATTTTGCTATGCCTGAAAAACAGTGCAAAAACTTTTCATCAAAGTTTGGCAAAATTGTCTTTTTTTCATTAGATAAATTTCTATGCACAACTTCAATGGAAAAGTGACTACTGCTTCTAGATTGTGACTTTGTGACTTTCTTTGACTATAAAAGTTGTTCAGTTCCCATCCCATCTGGTCATTTCTGGCAGAGTTACTCACTACTCCCTCTAGTGGTCACATAAATTCCCCCAGCCTGTTGCCATCACATTCAGTTCATATTTCTTCAATTCAATATAGTGACATCTTTGGCAGAATTTCAAAAGTCTTTATTGTAAATACTAAGGTGATGTTTTAATATTTCAAAGTACAAATGCTCCATCTAGCACTTCTACAATTTGAGTCAAAACTGAGAATTCTTGAGACCAGCTCCATATCTTGCACTTGATTTTCTAATCTAAATCTACTTGTAATTTTTTTTTTTTTTTTTACTATTTGTTGTTAAATGTGTTTGGTTTATGTGTTTTAACTGTACAAACTTGTAACTGTGGGTTGTATTTGCTGCTGCCTATCTTAGCCATGACTCCCTTGTAAAAGAGGTTCTTAATCTCAATTTTTCGTGGATAAATAAATAAATAAAATGACAAGTGGTTACAGGTACAACAAACCCCACTCCTCACATGTATTGTATCTTATTTTGGCATCGATCCAGCTGATGTCATCATCTCTATATGTGTGCTGATGTCAGCATATCAACTGCCAAGTTTGAAGTAAATTGAAACAAAATTGATGTTTTTATAGATATGAAATTTCAGGCATAATAAGTAAATGTGATTTTTTTTTATTCATTTACAAAAATTTTTTACTTTAACCTACTTTACCTAAAATATGAGATCTATTCTGGGTCACAGGAAATCTACAAACTAAATTTGGTAGAAATTCAACCAATAGTTTTGCTGTTAGAGTGTTAACAAACAAACAAACAAACCGAACCAAAAATAATACCCATTGCCTCCCCTTTGGTGGGTGGGGTAATAATAAGATTAAACTACTTTTTTTTTTTTTGTAAGAAAATGTCTAAATTAAACAATGTTAGTTTCTTACCTGGTTTCAAAAATTCCAGGTACAGCTTAAACAGATTACTTTATATTGGACAAATCTAATAGGACTCTAATTGGAAATCTGCTTGTAGAAATAGCTGGACTGTGGGAAATGTGCACAGTGTCATACACATCACATCTCATCACTGTACATCGTGATGGACCAGATGAGCTTAAATGTCCTCCAGGCACAATGGATCCTTCAAATACATCCATTTATCATTTATGCATTTACCTTGGGAAACATCACCACTGACAGAAGGATTTACTGAAAACATAATACCAAAGGCAAAAGAAAGATTACGTAATAATTAGTAAACTGTAAGAGCAGGGCAACCTCAGAGATCTGAGCATGTGCTGTGAAACAAATGTACACAAGATGTCTGCTTCATTCAGCCCTCACAGTGGGGTTTACATATTTGAACTGCTTTAATTAGTTCCAAGTCAAATTTACTCTTGGTGGCCATTTATTTTAATGGCTTCGCCTCCAGCAATGATTATAAACAGTTGCACTGATTTTCAGGATTGTTCCAGTTTTGTAATATTGCACAACAGCAAAAAAAACAAAACAAAAAACAAAGCATCAAGTCACTAATTGACTGTAAATACACTTATTTTATTGGCCAAAACAAATTATTCTTCAAATAAACAATTGCTACTTGAAAAATAAGGTACAAAACAAAATTATAAAAATATATAATGTTACAGTATAGTATGTATACTTTTATACAAGACTGAATGACTCAACAAGTGCATTTACATGCACACTATTCCATCCATCCATCCATCCATCCATCATCTTCCGCTTAGTCCGAGGTCGGGTCGCGGGGGCAGCAGACTAAGCAGGGAGTTCCAGACTTCCCTCTCCCCGGCCACTTCGTCCAGCTCCTCCGGCGGGACCCCGAGGCGTTCCCAGGCCAGCCGAGAGACATAGTCTCTCCAGCGTGTCCTGGGTCTTCCCCGAGGCCTCCTGCCGGTGGGACATGCCCTGAAGACCTCACCAGGGAGGCGTCCAGGGGGCATCCTAATCAGATGCCCAAGCCACCTTTATCTGGCTCCTCTCAATGCGAAGGAGCAGCGGTTCTACTCTGAGCCCCTCCCGGATGACCGAGGTTCTCACCCTATCTCTAAGGGAGAGCCCAGACACCCTGCGGAGAAAGCTCACCTCGGCCGCTTGTATTCGCGATCTCATTCTTTCGGTCACTACCCAAAGCTCGTGACCATAGGTGAGGGCACACTATTATTCCACTCCAGAAATGGGCGGGTGTCAGGCCTACAGTATATTCCAGTATGTATTATTTGATCTTTGTCCAGTTGTTACATGTTGAATATGGTGCTATCATTCCAGGTGTGTGAGGATTCTTTGGACATGTATATGGCATACAACCTATACAGCGTATCTTTAGGCTCATAGTATAATTGCTTAATTCATGCACAAATGGACAAAATATTGGGACCAAACTCAGATGTTTCTTTTATATACATGGCACGGTCTCGCACGGCATGTAACATCAGCAGATAGAGGAAGTGGTAAAACGTAGGCTGGACTGAAGGACAGCACAGAGGCACTACTCATGGACACACAAGAACAGGCCCTGAACACCAGAGCAATAGAGGCTGGGGTCTACCACACCAGACAAGACCCAGTGGATGAAAATGCTTGTTTTATGTTCAGTTAATGATAGATTTGACTAAAAAGTCACCTTTTCTTCAGTGTTCTCTGTTTTTGATTTAATAATCCTCACCTTTAATTTGAGTTTTAATGAACATCTACATGTTCAGTGAATTAAATACAAGAAAATACCTTATTTATGCTAATAAAATACAGAGGATACTATTATGAGTAAATGTTGATAAATCACTTAAAAAAGGTTAGATATAGAGAATTTTTTTATTTGGGAACTAACATAAAAGTAGTGCAGGGTCTTTATGGGTTAATGGGGTATGCATGGCTGCATGCAAATAATAATGTTAGAGGAATATTCATTTTAAATGGCCACATAAACAGTTTATTTGGAATATTGTCTATTTGGCAATTAGGGGGAAAACACAATATTAGTGTGTATGCAAATATAGGAAATGAAGACCCTGTAATGGTAAGATTTACAAAACTATACTCTGCAAAAATCCAGTTTCAGGTGAAAACTGGTCATAATAATCTTCTGTGGAACTCTAAGTATTATAAAATCTCCAGTTGACACAATATTATCTGACAACCTTGACCTTGTCCACATACATACATTGCAGAAATCGAACATATCTGAAATGTCTGTGCTTGTTTTTTAAAGGTGTAGGCAGACATTTACACTAATTTCACATGTTATCCAGTGTCTTGGAATATCAGTCTGAGCATCACCC
Source organism: Maxillicosta whitleyi (assembly GCA_029822895.1). Classification (NCBI taxonomy): domain Eukaryota; kingdom Metazoa; phylum Chordata; class Actinopteri; order Perciformes; family Neosebastidae; genus Maxillicosta; species Maxillicosta whitleyi. The sequence goes on from JAPSES010074149.1 coordinate 7,930, forward strand.
GATCAGGGTTTCATTATAATAATTGGCTCATTGTACATTGTCCTCACATAATGACTAGCTGCCTGGCCATTATCCTGCTTATTACACAGCTCCCTACAAAAAAACATCTGTAAGTTGACAACAAATAATGATTTAAATATATTCTCCACCTGAATAATTGTTTAACCCAACACTTAGACACTAGACAACAGAAAGTAGGATAACACTGATCAAGGACTAGAGCTCTGAAGTAATTAGATATAATTCATTTTTTCCATTATCATTCCAGGAAACACATCAGATTAACGGCTCGCATCTAGAAATTGTTATTTCTGAGCAACGTGGGAGTAGATAGATGACCAGACAAAGATGGATGGATGCTCACAGAACACAAATGGGGGGAAAAGCATTGTCCTGATAGGCTAAATGTCATTATATACAAAAAGGCCCCTTAATGGCTCCAAGAACACTGTCTCTCTATTTTACACAAGAATAAACATGCAGTGAGACCAGTAAATAATTCCAAATAAATTATTTGTTCCATGGTTTAGAGTTATTAAAATCATTGAAATTCCTAGCAAACACATGCCATATTTTTACAGAAAAGTAATCAGAATTGTCTATCAACCATCCCAATGAAGCTATGCAAATACATCTGTTTATGAATCCCCCAAATCTTCTGAAACAGCTGAACAAAATATTTTTTTCTGTAGAAAACCCTGAGTGTTGTGGGCTAGTGTAATTACAATATGCTTTGATCACAGACTACAAATTGCCGCCTCTGTGCTTCAGAAACTGCATCGACCAAATGAAATGTTCCACATGTTTTTGCATTCTTGGTCATTACACTCACTGCCGGCGTGCACCGACATTTTATAATGTGTAATATACTGGTTCATTAATGTAATGGCATTTTCCCTTTAGGAATTACAAAACATCTTTGACAACCGATGTGTTGGAACATGTACATTCATAATTAAACTTTTCCACACATGCTTCCATTTAAACTTAAGTGTGGTAATGAAATGTTTTTAATGAATATAGTTTTTAAATTACAGATGTAGTCATCTTCAACATGATGTGTTCACAGTGTATTTGATTTGTTTTCTGCCAACCTAACGTTTAACCAACTCCGGTCCTCGTGCCCCAGTGTCCTGCATGTTTTAGATCTTTCCCTCTTTGATCACACCTGAATTAATTATTAATCAGTTCATCATCCAGCTCTGCAGAAGCCTGGTGACAATTTAATGGAAGAGGGAAATATCTAAAACATACAGGACCCTGGGCCACGAGGACTGGAGTTGGGAACCACTGGTTTAGACAATATCTGCAGTTATTGAAGAAGGCATTAAAGCCGGGGCCACATACAGCCCAATACAACGTGAAGTGGGCCGGATCATTAAAATAATAACATATAAATGATATCAGTCCTACAATTCTATGTGTAATTTCTATGTTTTAGTGTGAAAACAGAAAAGTTATATTACTAAAATGTTTACATCTACAAACTATCCTAAAACAACATGAACAAAAAGAAGTGTATTAAGAAAAGGTGCAATTTTATTTTATTTTTTTACATGTTGATTATAACGTACAGATCACAGTGGATCTACAAATACACAAAATATTTAATAACAGGTAGAATATTGGTACAATTATACTTAATTCTCTTGAGACATTTCAGGTTGTTCATATTTGTTCAGGTTGTTTCCATTTTTTGTAAAAGGCTAATCTGTAAATGATAACATGTTTTTGTGTCATTTAACTTTTTTTTACACAAAAAAAGGGGGAAAATTGTGGTTTTCATTATTTATACTTTATTATGATAGTGTTTTTATAAGTCTGACCCACTTTAGATTGAAATGACCTAAAATAATTTTAAAATCTTATTTTGCATTTCAGAAATTCATCCCACAGGCCAGAGTGGACACCTTGGCGGGCCAGTTTTGGCACCCGGGCCGCATGTTTGACACCTGTGCATTAAAGGTATTGCACACTAAAACACTTTAAACTCAATACTAATGACTCTTTTGTGATGAAACACATCAGTTCAGCTGAGGCATCACTCTCTTCAAAACCAAAAAATGACAAAAAATGTAACATTTCTCCACAAATCTGGTGCCTGTGTGTAGGGGTATAGGAAAATATTAGAATATTTGCAATATATCATGATATTTAATTTCACAATACTGTATAGATATAAAAAAGTAGGTATTTTTAGGTATTTGTTCAATTACAGATATGGCGGAGGGTCACTTGTTTTTCTTCATTATTTATATTTTATTTCTTATTCTTTAACACTATTTTATTAAATAATGGTTATTTGAAGCATCATAAAAGTACTTTTTACTGTCTGAGAGACAGATGCTTTGTTGGGATGACACAAAAATAAAAATTCTGGTGTTAGCTATGAACATTTGAGCAGGATTTTAAGCTTGAATGACTGTAAAACATAATTCAAATTTTAACGGGAAAATTATGTAATGTAGCATCAGATCCTGTTGTGATCAAACAAAAATGTGTTTAGTATTTGTGCATATTTTGGGTGTAATTAAATTCTTCAAGAAAATAATCACTTAAAAAAAAAAAAAAGAAACAAACAAACAAAAAATGCCTTTTTAAAGAGCTCCTTCCACTAAAAACCACTTTGAGTAGCTCTTTTTACAATGTGGTGGGTCACAACAAGTAGTATATGTACGCAGCACCCCAAGACGTGAAATTCTACCTA
>JAPSES010074150.1:0-10636 GCA_029822895.1 Maxillicosta whitleyi
TCACTGTTCATACACAGGTGGACCTTACAGACCCTGTAGACCACATTGGACCTGAGGTTGTTGACTCACTGGAACTGCTGATGTCACCGTCTTGTAATGTATGTGGAAATGACCGCAACTATTCCCCTTCCCGACAAAGGGTTAAGCTCTGTATTTGATTACAAAGTTTTGACAGTTTAACAAAGTTTAGAAAATATGGCAAACACCTGACACCTGATGCAGGATTTTGCCAAGACTGTAACCTAATTTCCTTAATTTTCTGGGAAGTGGGTAAAATCATATGAATATCCTTCATCTCCTACACTATCATTCCCACAACGCATCAGCAGGAGTCCGCCGTTAGGAGGGCCACTTTAACAACATGCTGACATGAAGGCAGATCAGCGCCAGCTCCCATCCTGTTGGAAATCTTCATCAGCACCGCAGAGGGACCGTGAAGTGCTCTGAGTAATTTGACGCCAGACGGCCTCATTACAGGCTGTTTTCAGACAGAATCAAGGGGGCTGGGGATAGCACCAGGCCTGGGATCTGGCAGATGACAGTCTGGAATGGTTTGTGCCAGATAAATATAGCAAGACGGGAGAACCAATAGAAAACATGTTGCTTCACACTGGACTGATGAAAGAGGGAAGGGGAGAAAAGGCAGTCTAGGGTGGAGATATTATGTGTGTGTGTGTGTTCTGTAGTGTTGTGGTTCACACAGACCCCAGTGTTAAGGGGGCCAGAGCAATGTCGTCACTGCTGGTTACTTAGACTTAAAATAACCAGAGGAAATGATGTGTCCCATGAAGTTTGGTTTGACTGACTGTACGGCTGCCTGCAGTAGCATGAAGCAGAGAACAGCTGCACAGTGGAGCTGAAGCACACGTCATTGCCAATCCAGACAACCAAGCTCCTTGTGCACTCATGTGTTGAATTCTTCGCACAGTTATGGGAGAACAGAAGCTAAGGTTTTGTTAAGGTTAAAGTGCTAACTGAGGCTGAAAAAGTAGCGTCTAATCTCATTTGGATGAGTGGTCGGGCAATGGCAATTACAGAATATGTCCATTTTAACACTTTTGCTTCAACATTATGGCAGACTTTATATTCTTTAAGACAGTAGGCTGCATAATTATATAGGGTCAAATTTGCTTATAATCTTTTTTATGGGGTATTTAGAGCTTCTTATGTGTTTCCTAAAGTCTGATTCTAGTTCAGTAAATATATGCTTTAGAAAAGTATATAAAATGACATGTAGTTACAGTGTCTTTTACTGATTTGCTAATTAATGTCCAAGGTTTTTCTGGATTTCTCTGTATTTTGCCGTTAATGTTGTGAATCTACTTTTCCAAACTTTATCCAGGTTGACAGAATCTGATCAGTGATTGGTAATTACAGCTGTCAATCACACATTTAACCCGGCTACCTTTCTGAAATTGCCTGTAATCACACATATGTGCTTCATTTGGTAGATTTTCCACAGCCTGAAAACACAAGGAGGGAGTAGATGAAGAAATCTGTCTCAGACCATTTGAATTATGTTATGCTGAAAGGTAAAAGGTGGAGTTTTTCGCACATGAAAGTACCGTCAAACACCGCAGTTTTAAATCATGCAGATAGTGGAAACATATGATCAAACTCTAGATTTTAAAAAAAAAATGCATTTACTATAATCTGCACACCTCAAATGTATACATATGATTCTATCTATAACTCTTAAACATGTTAATTGCCAAAATCTACCTTTGAGACTTTAAAGAAAAACATCCATATATTTTCATTTCCAGCTATTTTTCCAAATTAATGGAGTTCTGGAATTATTACATGCTCGATTAACCCGATTAAATAAACATTTTCAGCTGCTCTGTTTAGAAGAGGAAACCAAAAATCATGAGAAAGAAGTGGAAAAGAATGGGAGTCTTTGAGAATCTAACGGCAGCTGAGCAGCAAAGTCAAATGAGAGGCTAAACAAGAAGAAATGCAGATGACAGGAAGGATCACCATGCACCGATGACAACCAGTATTTTTGTGGCCAACTATGCAATCTGATTTAGCATATTGTGCCAGACGGGGCCATGGGAATAGGCCACGGGGGGAATGAATAGATACTGAACAGTGGAGCTGACCACGTATGACCTCTGAGCATCCTGCTACGCTGCAGCCAAAAATGCATTCTCGAACTTTGCAGAAGGTCACCATTTTATTGTTTCAGTGACCACAGAGGAGGTAGTGTAGTCGATGTTTTGATCGTTGTTTACTTTAGTTAGTTTGATTGTTTATGCAGGCTTTTGTTTTTCTCCTAAATGAAATGCCTCTTAAGTGTGTCAGAGGAGCTCCAGACTGATGCTGAAACATTTGCAACGTGTAAATACGATAAAACGCAGTAAACAAGTCTGCGCACAAAAAGGAGTGTTCCATTTGTCCTCTTTGAAGCACAGCAGCTACATACACCACCTGATCAGTTATTCTGATCCAACTATATTGTGGCTAAATCCTTGCTTAATAACCTCCTGGGGCTATGCAGCTAATTTGCAACGTGAAAGAGCATTTTAATACACCAAAGAGCACCAGTACCCATCGGATGGCAATATGCTTAAGGCCAGCCTAAGGGTGTTAAAAAGTGAACTTTTCCTGTGGTTCTGTGACATTTATGCATATTAATCAGCTTGAAAAATGAGCAAGCTTGTACTCTTTCCTATGCATTTTTCTGCTTAACATATATCAGGTGTACGTATGGAAAGGGTAATACTCGAGTAAACTGGGTGTAGATACAGAGAGGCAGATATTTGGTTTAGTTTACGTAGATGCATCAAATCAAATTGCATTAAATCAGTAACATTCCTATTCAGTCTTATGCAAGATGCTTCCAAACTGTACAGATTATGCATGTCTGCTATTGAAAAGTAATTATTTAGTTTAAAATATTACTGTGTCAGAACTCTAATGCCTTACATTCAGTCATCTTCTGAACCTGCTTTATCCTCACTCAGATGCTGGACCTATCCCAGCTACTTATGGGCGAAGGCGGCGTGCACCTTAGACCAGTCGCCTGTTCATAGGGAAAAAAAAACCCAAAACACTCTCATATTCACACTTCTGGGCAGTTTGGATTAAATTAAACTATCAGTGCATGTGTTTGAATAGTGGGAGGAAGCTGGAGTACATGTAGAAAAGCATGCAGACACAGGGAGAACATGTTTGGAATTGAACCCAGGACCTTCTTGCTTTGCAGGACAGCGCTATTCACTGCAAATTTGCGCCCGAAGTACACGTGGATGAATAGCTCAGTAACGCTATCGTTGACGATGTTCGAATCCCAGCAAGAACACTAGCTTTTTTTCCAACATTTTACATGTTCAAATAGGGGACGTGGTGCCGAGGATGCCAGTAGATAAATCTGCAAACAATTAAGAATTCTAACCAATCACAGGGATCATGCTAATGCTAACTAGCTTCGGTAGAGCAGGGTTAGGGTTAGTAATGAACATACTGTACGCCCATGTAACCAATGGGCTGTCTTCTGCCGTCTTCACTGATTGGCTGAACACAAACAGGAAGTAGAACTGTACTGATGCATTTTTAATTACTTAAGGTTTCATAGTTCTGCTGTGTTTTGTTTGTTTTTTTTCCAGATGATCATCAGCATTTGAAGTGCTATTGAACATATAGTAAATTATTAATGATGCCTTACACTACTGCATTACAGCAAAAAGTAATCTGTTACTGTACTGCCTTACTTTTGTAACAAATTACTCCCTACACTGCTCATATTTGTGATATTAGGACCATCTATTTCCACATGAGCAGATGAAGCTTTCACCTCTTATTAAGTAAAATAATTAACCTGCGATGAGTCTGAAATGGGAGACACTTTTAATCAGGTTTATGTCAATTCTATTATCGTGAACAGGGTTTGATGAGACCAGCCTTTACCAGCTTTACAGGTTTCTATTCCTGCAGTACAGTAAAAACTAGTTTTCTAACCCACGACAAACTTGGTCTCAACAAAATTGATGTTTTCCACTTCACAAACAGACACTATCAGGCCAGATTGTGCATCAGTTTGTGGCAGGGTGGTGGATTCAGAGTAACGACGGGACAAAAATAGAGTTTGATATAATCAATCAGAGTAAGATTTGACAAATATTAAAACTACTCCCAAAAAAAAGCCACAGGGTGATTTCCTATCTGCACAGAAATAAAAGATATACAGTCTGTAATTTGTCAGATTGTATATTTTGCTGTTTCTTCACACTCGCTCAGCAGCTGTTGTTGCAGCAAAGTCATAGTTTCAAGCAACATGCAACCGCTGTGAGGACAAATATTTTCCTGGCAAATGAAAGTGGAATAAGCTAGGTTCACCATCATGCCAAACTGTGAATTTCATTTCCAGACAATAACCTGAACAGTCAACAGGGTTCCCAGAGGATGTAGTGTTGTCTTAAAAGATGTATTTGTGCTCATTTGGATTCCCTGATATGACGAGGATGTGTATATTAGTGAATGAAACACTCTTGCAACCAACATATTTATTTCATTTACAGTGATTGAACATAATCAAGAATAGACCCAAACAATGTGTCACTGATTGGACTTAATCATCGTCGACTTCAATAGTCTTATACAATCTAAACACCAAAACACCTTCAGGCTACTTCCTCATCTTGTGTATCATAAATGAAAACATAAAAGTTAAATGTAGACAAACTTTATTGATCCACAAGGGAAATTACTTGGTCACAAAAGTTCAGTTTCATATAAAAACACTAGCAAAAAAAAAGGAAATGAAGTGTGGAGATAAAAAATAATAAATAAATAGACTGTTATAGAGTATAAAAAATATATTAATAACACAGAAAATTTGCATATGTAGCCTACAAATACACAGGAAATGGAAGTGACTATAATAAGGGCCAACAGCCAGGGTGTATCCACAACCCCTCCAAATCATCTGCACCCCCAACCATTTGGAAAAAACCCACCACCCGATGACATCATGTAAACGCAACATAGTGACATAAAGAAAGATAAATGTTAGACAGTTGATATGAACTCAGTTTGAGCTACATTGACCTAATAGTGAATGAAAATGACCCTGTATGAACTCTGGATCTGAGACAGAAAATGGACATGTGTAAGATGGTCAAAATTAGCTAAAGTTTATCTCAAACCGCCTATGATTGCTTGATTTGTGTCCAAAAAACTGATTTTCAACTAAAGCGCCCACATTTGGATGACTTTTCCATTGCACATTTTTGCAAAAGTTTAATAATATTTACTAAATGTTGAAATAAAAGAAAGTGTAAAATGTTGGTTTGCCCGTTTAATGACAAATGTGATGATTTATTTATTTATCATTGGAAGATAACACGAGAAGGCATCCCATTAACATGGTGACAAATGTAAATATGTTAATTATATATATATTAGATAGATTTCCTGGTGTCCACACATAGCACACCATGTTACTTTTAAAACTCTTCTTCACTTGTTGTAATATTCGTCATTATCCTTTTGTCGTTTTTCTATTACGTAAATTTTTATGCGCAAGTTATATTTGAGGGTCAATAGAAAAGTGACTATAGAGAAGCTGAAATGCATAGGGTTCTTCCACTAGGGGTTCCATCCAACCAAATCTGTCGTCATTATCACATTCACACCAAGGATACTGAAGGACATCGTATTCAAAACGTGATTTCGGGGATATAAATATAACTATAGACTTTATAGCGGTGCAGTATTGTGAATGTATGAGTTATTTTATAAAACACTCTTTACAACATGTGTAGGAGTTGCTGTAACATTTCTCTCTCTTCTAAATGGAAAACATTTATTCTCCCAGTAATTGACTGACTTTCTGAATACACTCTGAGGACCCACTAACTTCTTTTAGCCAAAAATGTGTTCGCTGCGAACACTCACCTCCACATAGCACTGCAGAGGAGGCAGTTTTCAACATGACAACTATACCATTGGACTGAAAGAAGAAATTGAGTCCACATTCCCATAAAAAAAAAAAAAAAAACATAAATCTCCAGAAATTTGAATATTACTGCCAGGGAATATCCAGCTATTACCTGACATCTGTCTTTGTGTATGTGGGTCAGCATTCCTGAGGCCGGTGTTGGGCTGTGAGGACACGGTTTGGGAGCTGATGCAGGGAATGAGCTCTGCAGGACCTTCAAGTGGAAATGAAATGTAAAACAGCTGCATACAAGTGTCAGTGAATCCATCACTATGGATTTACTATTGTGCAGGGTATGGACTTCTCCTGACAGACAATTACATTTACATTCAACCACATGTTTATATAAATAAGGGTTAATATCAGTTGCTGTTTTTAGTTTCAACTGAATTCCTGAAGCTGCTCCACAACAAAATGTCTCCTTATATTCAGTCTAACAGAAATAATCTTATTATTTCTTATTATTTTTATTATAAAATAAAAGGATGTTTGCAACAGAAACAATCATTTTGACTCTTGGCAATTGTAATTTTTAATTTATAAAACAAATAATACATTTTTAGACTCAAAATACTCATATTTGGTACTTATATTATTACATTATATTAACTCTTTAACCCTGTAAAGCCTGAAGCATTAAATCATTGACAGAAAATTCCAGTTTTTTGAAACTGGAGCCTTCATTGGTTCCGAACAACCAATAAAATATTTTTTTCATATATCATTTTCCATGTATGAAGTTCAGTTTTGTATTGTATTTGATACATCGGGTCTCAATGCTCAAATATTGGTATTTTTGAACAAACAAAAACATAATATAACGCAAACATGTCTAATAAGTTGGTAATTCCTTTTCAAAATCGGCAAAGTTCTGCCTCCTTCCTCATTAATGACAATCTTGTAGTGTCTTTGGAAAGCCCTCTGGTGAGTGAATTCCCCCCTGGTGGATTATATGTGTATTGAATGTATCTAATTGTATACATCAGGTTTTTAAAGAAAAAAAAATCACACTGATCACATAGAGGGCAGGTTTGCCTAAAAAAACACTTTCAGGATAATTATCCCTTTGGAATGATCCAGCTTTGCACATATAAGGTCAAGACTTCCGACGAACATTCCTCCGAGTACGACATTGTTGTAGTAAAAACTGAAAATATGTCCAGACGTCAAGCTGATTACCTAAAATGTTCAGTTGTTGGTTGAACGGGACAGAGAAGCACTGTCAACAACGTGGAGGGGGGGAGTGTGAAGTGGCTCATTTGCATTTAAAGGGCCAGTGTCATTACTCAGAAATAGTGTTGAAGGTGTACCTGTGGAGTTGAATTAATGAAGAATTCAGATTTTTTTTTTTTTTGCAAAATTATACTTTGTTTCAGTCTAAATACATGAAAACATTTACAATTACAAAGACAAAATTTGGATTTGTGACTATTTATAGGTTATTATGACATTGAATTGGTCTCAGTTTGGAACCTGAATGGAAATTATTAATACATTTTTGCATCCCAGGGGCTGGATAGGGCGCTTTGGCGAGCCGGATTTGGCCCCCAGGCCGCATGTTTGACACCAGTGGTTTAGAGTCTTAAAGCAGAACTTCAGACCGTGCTCACTTTAAGGGAAACTGCTGCTCTCGAAGGTTATCAAAAATTCTTTCTGAACCACTCGCATCGTGATTTAAAACACGGCGACCTGCTGATGATCAAGCGGCTGTTTTCTCAAAGCATGTTCTTTTCCAGTCCCACGTGGAGGGTTACAGTACCGGGTGTATGATTCATTCACAGCGGATAATGGTTTTACCTTGACCAGGACACACCAGCCGCTCAGGATCCGCTTAAATGCAGGTCATAAACTATTGATGGTGGTCTCTATCTGAACTCACTTTTAACTTTCGGAATCACATCTCAGAAGAGTGAGGTCATCTGGAAACAAACTTAGTGGCCCCAAAAAACGAACGCGTCTATGTACAGAAGTAAGGAGTTATAACGGGCTTTTAAAAAATGTACTGCAGATTTATGAACCGGGCTTTAACAGTGACCAGGTGTCCTGTGTTAGAGACCAACTTCCTCCCTGTGAATCTTCAAAATATCCAAATATTTTTGTTTAGAAGCGGAGGCCCTTTGGCATTGTTGATTTTCGATGCAGATAAATGAAGTTAAAGCGCCAGGTGTTACATGTTTATGGCTGTGGCCGCAAAAAAAAATACACGTAATGTGAGACCGTGCTGCTGTGGTGGTGCAGAACAAATCTTTTCCTTCCAAATGCAACAGATCCAGTCCTGCTCCACCCGGCCACACCCTCCTCAGAGCGACGTCTCCTCCTCGTACCCACCGAACAAATCAACGTTTGACGTAATAACATGCAAGCCAACAGATGCACTGATAATTCTAAACACAGTGGCTTTTTATGTCATTGTTAACCCATAGAAACCCAGTGTTACTTTTATTTTTTTCATTTTTTCGCTGTATTTAACTTTTCTTAAATGATTTATCATGACATTACTGTGAGTATTTTGCTTTTTTGTGTGAAAATCAGATATTTAATTTAATTTTTATTGTTAACCCATAGAAACCCATTGTTACTTTTATTTTTTTCATTGTTTTCGCTGTATTTAACTTTTCTTAAATTAATTATCATGACATCATCGTGAGTATTTTGCTTTTTGTGTGTGAAAATCAGATGTTTAATTTAATCATAATAGCTCAGGTTAAACTCGAGGCTTGTTCAGTGCTTCATTTGTACAGTAGAAGGTGCTGAAACGCAGGAGCAGAGTGGATCAGGTGACGCAAAATAAGGGTTGAGGTAACAGAGATGGTCTAAAACACTTAATGTAGTTTAATGTCTGAAAACTGCAATTAATCACCACCAAATAATGCGTGGACATGTCTAACGCTGGGATGGGCTCCAGCGACCCTCTTATGGATAAAGGGCTGCAGAAGATGAATGAAGGAATGAAAAAAAAACAGTACTGTAAGATTAAACTGTTTTTTGGGGGGGAGTTTTGCACCAATGGATAGGAAAAGGCTAAACATGGACGGCATCCATAATTGAGAGAGGTGAAAGTGGACATGACTAAATATGTCCACACATAATTTGGTGATGATTGATCACTGTTTTCAAACATTACGCTACATAAAGTTTTTGTCCCATTCCTCCGTGTTTCCCTTAAAATTTACCTTAAAATGCATCTGAACACAAGATTTTTGTGTAACTTCAATTTCGGAATAAAGATTAACAAGACACGTAAGAATATTGAAGAATAAACCTTTTTTTTTTTTTCATTTACGCTATTTAGTTTTTCATAGAGGTGCTGGATCCAATTAAATAGGTAATGGATCCGATATTGGATGTCGAAATCCAGCTGAGATTAAGTTATTATATCAGAAACAGAAAATTTGAGAAAAAGCGACCATTTATTATAATATTGTTGTCTGTATTTTGCTTTTTTTGTTGTTTTTTTGCATTTGATTGTGTAGATGTTCACAAAAGTCCAGATTAAACTAAATAAAATGTATCATTAACTGAACATAAACCAGTGTTTTGATCCAACTCCATGGGTTTTACTGGTGAATCAGTGTTGTAGAAGATGACGGTGTTTCCATGGTAACTACGGGGCCTCTGAATGGGTCATATCTGACGACCATGAAAAGATGAAAAACTGTATTTTACACCAATTATTTACATGTATTGATAGAACTAGTGGTTCAGAAGTTATTAAACAGTTTAGATACATTTTTTGTCTTAAAGGGTTAATATTATTAATTTTAACAGTGATAGATGTGACAGTGTACTTATTTGTGCAAGGCTTTGAGGTGTAAATTTCACAATGGAAACTACCTGATCCCATGACACAGTTTTACCCACAGGCTGTTTTACTGTCACTAATATTCTATTCAAGTTACTAAAATAGTTTTTTTTTTTTTTTTTTTTTTTTTTTTCATCTGAGAAGCTTTTGCATAATTCAAAACACACTTTATGTTTAATTTTTCAGCTTTTACAGTGCAGTAGCCGAGTCAAATCCAAGATGCCGCTACTAAGATTTAATTTTATTCTGTTTTACACTTCTACTCTACTACGTCTCAGAGGCAAATATTGTATATTTTTACACCGCTGCATTTATCTTTATTTACATTACAGTCTTTCATCTCTATCCTGACCAATGAAAATGGGGCTGTTTTATTTTTTTTTATAATAACGTATGGCAATTTTATAGAATATGATGCACTAGTATATAAACTATCAAATATAAAACACTGGATATAATATTAAAACACTGTCAAGGACTGTTTTTCCTGCACTCTTTACCTTTCTGGATACAAAACTATCCAGTGGAGTATTTTCACAACATGGTACTTTTATTAAAGTGGGTCTATGCAATATTGATATTCAAAAGTTTCAACCGCAGGTGGAAATCTCATACAAGAACACATCTATATCTACAGACTGTATCTGTATAAAGCATAAAAAAAACATTATTTACACATATATTTATTATAATATCATCTAGTGTTCTTCTCCAAACTAAAACTTATAGTCAACCGGTAAAAAAATAACACACATGGAGAATCGGATCCAGTCTTCATCACATCCTAAATTAGAGTCTGGACTTTATGGAGGTTAAACCATGTGTGAAAATGATGTATCATTGTCCCTGAACCATTCTGTCCCAAACCTGATGATCCTGATCAGTCCTGG